>CAUYON010092401.1:0-87792 GCA_963573935.1 Arctocebus calabarensis
ATTTAAGAGAGGGAAATGAAATGTAGGATTCTGAGATTTTTGCATGACCAAACTGAGGAGTCTCCAAAGAAGGCCAGGTCTCCTGTACAAACTCGACACATTCTCCAAGGCTTTTCCTCCAAGCTCCTCGCCACTGTGCTGTCAAAGTGATTTTCTATCACAGTGTCTCTGATCACACACTTTGTAAAACCTTCCTCTGATTCCCTGTTTCTCATAAACTAAAGTCCCAACCCAGTCCCAGGCTTCCAAGCTAGACTCACATGGCTCCCATCAGTGTATACAATAAATAAACCATTACTAGTATTGAGGGGGAAAAGAAAAATATAAAATTGCCAATATAATTTTATTATTTTTTGAGATTATCCTTGTATACAAAGCAAAAAGGCTAAATGTAAGCCCCAAATTGTAAACAGGAACTATATTTTTGGAGTTAGCCATTGATAATGTTTTATCTTTCTCCTTTTCTCTATTTCTCTGGATTTTATTATTGAGATTAAGCTGCTTTTAATTGAAATGATTCTTTTTGTATAATATCAGAGAAAACAAAGATGCACCTGGTATTTGGAATTCTATGATGCATTATTTATTTTCTATCAACATGGGGATAAAATCAAAACTAATTTTCTGACATGTTAATTTTATGTTTTCTCTCACAGTTAAAATGATAATGTCTTACTTATCAGTCTGAAATTCAGGAATACTCAACAAATGGTAGCTGAGTTTTCTTATCCTTTTGAGTTTGTTTTGTTTGTTTTAAGCACCTAGAAAACATTGTATTAAGGATTAATTTGCATCTCTTGGTTTTCTATTCAGTTCCAGATGTCTATGTCTCCATTTTTGTGTGAATACCTTACCATGCTATTTTGATCACTATGGCCTTGTGGTACAGCATAAAGTCTGGTAGACTGATGCCCCCAGGTTTTGTTTTTATTACTAAGAATTGCCTTATCTATAGGTTTTTTTTCCTGTTCCCATACAAAGTGAAGAATTTTTTTTCCAAGTCTTGAAAGTGTGATGTTGGTATTTTAATAGGGTTGGCATTGAATCTGTAGATTGTTTTGAGAAATGTAGACATGTAACCCTAGTAAGAATAGCTCACATCACAAAATCTCAAAACTGAAGATTCTGGTGTGGATGTAGAGAGAAGACAACACTTTTACACTGCTTGTGGTACTGCAAACTAATACAACCTTTTTGGAAGGAAGTATGGAGAACTCTCAAAGAAACTCAAAGTAGACCTCCCATTTGATTCTGCAATCCCATGACTGGGCATCTACCCAGAAGAAAAAAAAATCCTTTTATCATAAGGACACTTGCACTATACTATTTATTGCAGCTCAATTTATAATCGCCAAAATGTGGAAAAAACCTAAATGCCACCAACCCAGAAATGGAGTAAAAGGCTGTGGTATATGTACACCATGGAATATTATTCAGCCACTAGAAAAGATAGAGACTTTACACCTTTTGTATTAACCTGGATAGAAGTGGAACACATTATTCTTAGTAAAGCATCACAAGAATGGAGAAGCTAGAATCCTATGTACTCAATTCTGATATGAGGACAATTAATGACCTAGTACACAGTGGGAGTTGGGGGAGGGGAAGGAGGGAGGTGGGTGGGGCGTAACCGTGTGTGACACACCTTTGGGAGGCAGGACACAAGTATAAGAGGGACTTTACTTAACAAATACAATCAATGTAAGCCTGGTTCTTTGATTTTTTTGCCTGAAGCTGTGGCTCAGTTTACGCTGGGAGGCAGCAGGGTGCTAGTTGCAGTACATGAACTGGAGCAGCAGGGCAGAGATCTGATAGGCTAGGCAACTCTTGCGAGGGACTCTGGTTGGAGCCGCTGATGGGAGCCGTGGGCCATGGCCACAGTCGCAGCTGGGAGCCCTGGAGGTCCAGGACATGAGGAAGCCTTTTTGCAGCTTTCAGTTGTCAAGGGAAGTGCATTGAGTAGATTGCCTAGAAGAGTGGGCAAATCTGACCAGTATATCGCAGCCAGATTTGAGGGTGGGTTGGAGAAGATTTGCTACCAGTTTGATAGTGGTAAAAATGGCCATTCTGGGACGGTCCTGTCAGCAGGGGGTTGGCCTTTATGACCTTCACCAGAAGTTCGTGAAGCTGGGCCCCCTATTGGAATATAGCCATTTTAGTTCCACCTGCTAGGATAGGTCCTCTAGTCATGACAGGCTCAGGGACTCCAGGAACCCATGATACCTGTTGTCTGTGGGCATGGTGAGAACTGCCCCTGGAGGTTTCTGGAGAGATCTGAGTTCCCAACCCAGCAGAACCTGAATACCAAGGACATAATCAAGCAATCACTGTGGACAATTAAGTTGAGGATCTGGTTGATATATACCTAGGTTCTAGAGATAGGTTATAAGCAGTGTTGTCCATCCCCTAAAACTATAGAACTGCCTGATGTCCCAGCAATATATTGCAACACAAATATATTTCTACTAAAGTTAGACCCTCCTGCCATATATACATATGTACGTATGTATTTTTTATGTATGTATATAATTAGTTTTTATTTTGCTTACTTTTTCTCTTTTCTTCTTGTTAGTATTTTCTTTTTCTTTCTTTTTTTTTGTTGTTCTTCCATTTATTTGTTACTGAATTGCTTATTTTGGGTTATTTAGAGCTTTTCAATATTTTATATTGATGTGTTTTGCTTCTTGCTTATTTGTATGGTTGGTTCTGTTCTGAATTTCTATTTTTACTTTCATCAAGAGCAAGGGCTCCAGTATTTCTTGGTTACAGTATTTTAGCCTCATTTATTCTCTCTCCATACTTCACTCCAATACATTCTCTCTTTGGACAGAGACTATTCTACCTTTCTCATCTCTCCCACAATAATTGCTTCTGCAACAGCTAAGATATCCCCTCCCCTTTTCTTGTCTTTCTCCTTTCTTTCTTTATGCCACCCTCTCACTTTTCTATTAGATACAATGGTATTTTTACTTCCTGTATCTATTCTTATCTTAATAGTCTTTCTTTCTTTGTGTATGTGTGTGTGTGTGTGTGTGTGTGTGTGTGTGTGTGTGTGTAGAGAGAGAGAGCTGTGAGGGACATAGCTGCAGTCTGGCAGCTAGGCCACAGCAGTGGTCTGGCTCAAGCAGGCTAAGAGACCTTTCTACCTCTGGTCCTAGAAAGATAGTATTGACAAGACTATGCTGCAGAGTTTTTCTATTTAGTTTTCATTCTTACTTAATTTTTCCTTAGTTTTTTTTGGTTTTGCTCTTTTCCTTCTCTTCCTAGTTTTGGCACAGGAAGAGTCTGGCTCCACTCAAGCTCATAAGGACTGTCTGATTTCAAGGAACCCTCCCAGTCCAGCCCCCTTTAAACCCTTGTGTTACAAGTGTGGCTAGCACCATCCTGATCAATATCATTTCTTCTGTCACTCTCACTGACCTCCTTCTCTTCTATTGTCCAAGTATTTTTCTACTGTTATTCCTCCTTCACTTTTTTCTTTTTGTCTTTTTCTTTTCTTTTACTCTTTCCTTCTTTTTTACTCTGTCTTTCTCTGCCCCCTGTTTCTCCCTGCCTGCTCCTTATCTTTCTCGTCATTTTGGACTCACACCAAGAGATCTTTTCATCACATAAAGAGACAAGGTCCTTTGAAGCAAAGGAGGAAGTGAGAAGGAAAAAGGTGCACAAAGAAGTGACTAAGAAGCAAGCACACACGAGGAGAAACCAACAGAACAATTCAGGTACCATGAAAAAGCAAAATAGAGCAACTCCTCCAAGGGATCACGAGGCAGCTTTTACAAATTCCCATAAAGAATTAATACATCTGACAGAAAGGGAATTTAAAATATGGATGATTAGGGCTCGGTGCCTGTGGCTCAGCGGGCTAAGGCGCCAGCCACGTACCCCTGAGCTGGCGGGTTCGAATCCAGCCTGGGCCTGCCAAACAACAATGATGGCTGCAACCAAAGGATGGCTGGGTGTTATGGCGGGCACCTGTAGTCCCAGCTACTTGGGAGGCAGAGGCAGGAGACTCGCTTGAGCCCAGGAATTACAGATTGCTGTGAGCTGTGATGCCACGGAACTCTATCCAGGGCAATAGCTTGAGGCTCTGCCTAAAATATATATATATATATATATATATATGGATGATTAGGACAATAAAGGGAATGGATGAGAAAATAGACAGACCCAAAAGTCAAATGAGAGATATGTAGAATATAGGAAAGAAATGGATGAGCCCAAGGAAATGAAGGAGACAATCAGGGAATGTAAAGAAGAAGCAGAGAGTATCAAAAATAGATTAGACTACAGAGAATAAATAACATCAGAGTTAGAGAATAGTCTTTGAGTTGATGCAGGTAGTTACAGTGTCAGAAAAGAAGAGAGAGAAAGCAGAACAGGACCTTAGAGAAGTATGAGACTCCATGAAGCATTCAAACATACAGATAATAGGAGTCCCTGAAGGGAAAGAAGATTGTCTCAAAGGTATGGAGACTATCATAATTGAAAACTTCCCAAGTTATACTAAAGATCCTGACACACTCTTTAAGATGGATATAGAACACCAGGTCATCTCAACTCTAACAGAGCCTCTCCAGGGCACATTGTAATGAACCTGTACAAAGTCAAAATGAAGGCAAAAATTCTGCAAGCAGCTAGGAATAAGTGCCATTTGACCTACTAGGGCAGAGCCATTAGGATGATAGCAGACTTTTCACTGAAACTTTCCAAACAGAAGAGCTTGGTCATCCAAGTTCAGCATCCTTAAATAAAATATTTTCAGCACAGAGTCCTGTATCCTGCTAACATTAGCTTCAAAACTGATGGAGACATCAGATCATTTGCAGATATACGGAACACACCATCCCAAAGCAAAAGAATATATGTTTTTCTTGTCAGTTCATGGCACATACTTCAAAATAGAGCACATCCTAGGTTACAAATCAAACCTCGGCAAAAGTAAGGGAATAGAAATTATACCATGCCTCTTCTCAGACCACAAAGCTATAAAGGTGATGTTCAACTCCAACAAAAATGTTCATCCCTACATAAAGTCTTGGAAATTAAACAACCTCCTTCTGAATGTTAGTTGGGTTCAGGAAGAGATAAAAGGGGAATTTGTTAATTTCCTCAAATATAACAAAAATGAAGATACAAGTTACCAAAACCTGTGGAGTAGAGGAAAATTTATTGCACTAGATGCCTACCTTCAAAAAACAGAAAGTGAATTCATCAGCACACTTGCAAACCATCTTATGGAACTGGAAAAAGAAAAATAATCTAACCTCAAAAATAGCAGAAGAAAAGAAATAGCCAAAATTAAATAAAAGACTAATGAGATTGAAAAAAAATCATTCAGAAAATCAATGAATCAAAAAGTTGGTTTTTTAAAAAAGTAAATGAAATACATAAACTTTGGCCAGACTAACAAGAAACAGAAAAGCAAAATCTCTAGTAACCTCAATCAGGAATGATAAAGAGAAAATAGCAACAGATGCCACAGAGACACAAGTGATTAACTCTGAATACTACAAGAAACTCTATGCCCATTAGTCCAGTGATGTGGAGGAAATGGATCAATAATTGGAATCACACCCTCTCCCCAGAATTAATCAACAAGAAATAGATCTTCTGAACAGACCAATTTCAAAGGAACAATTTTGTGTTTACATGGATGGAGCTGGAACATATTCTTCTTAGCAAAGTATCTCAAGAATGGAAGAAAAAGTATCCAATGTACTCAGCCCTAATATGAAGCTAATTTATAGCTTTCATATGAAGACTAAAACCCAATTATAGCACAAGAATACGGGGAAAAGGGAAAGGGAGGGGAGGGGGGAGGATGGGTGGAGGGAGGGCAATTAGTGAGATCACATCTACGGTGCATCTTAGCAGGGTACTGGTGAAACTTATTAAAGGTAGAGTATCAATGTCTTCATATAGTGATCAAGAAAATGCCATGAAGGCTATCTCTAACAGTATGATCAAAATATTTCTGATTGTATATGAAGCACATTCTGCCTTATGATTGCACCAATGTACACAATTACGATTTAATACAATTATTTAAAAAAAAAAAAAGACCCATCCCCAATCCTTTTCTTCCTTATTTGCCTCCAGCACTTTACAGGTGCTAGAAAACTGAACAATTCACTCTCCCAGTCTCCTGGTAGCCAGGGATGGCCAAAGTTTGTGTTTTCTTGATTAATGGTAACAGATTACCATTAATCTGTGGCTGTAGCCACCTCTTTCCCCTTCTTATTGCCTTGAATGCTGTGAAAATGTCTGGAGCTGCAAGCGCCATCATGCAACCATGAGGTTAAAAGCCATTATATTAAGGATGGTAGAAGAGCAGAAAGACAGACAGACCCTGGGTCTTTAATGACACTGTCGAGACATTAAACCATCCTAGAAGTTTCACCTCCAGGCTTCTCCACTTGTGAAATAATTAAATACCTTTATTGCTTAAGTCTCTTTTGGGTTTCTATCTCTGACAGATGAAAGCATTCCTAAAACAAAATCATCACCAGGCCAGGCTCCAGTTCCCCAAGCCAGGATCCCGGGAGTAAGATTTACTGCTTGCTTCTCCCTCACCCTCCATGTCTCCTAAGTCACAAAGTCCTGGAGGATTTTATCTCCTTGGTTTCTCCCCTCCTCTCTGCCTCCCCCCAACAACCGCTCACATCATAGGTCAGGTTCCTATGGCCCCCAATCTATTTCCCCCTTAAAGTCCCTCCCACTATAGCCAGAGGAATTTTTCTAAAATGCATACGTTGCACATTGGATAGGGTTTCCTTTTGGCTTAAAAACTTGTGCCAGCTCCCCACTGCCTTCGGAATTAAACTTAAACTGCTTAGCGAGGCAGAGCCCTTCTAATGGGCTCACGAAACCTCAGCCATTCTCTGGAACTTCCCACTGCAGCCACATAGGCTGCTGTTAGAATAGCTCCCCAAAGTCACCTTCTGGTTTCGCACCACAAGCTCACCCCCCAGCCTCGCCCGAATGCTCCTCTCTGAGGCCTCCAGATCCCAGCTCATCCCACCCTGCTCTGGGGACACCTGCCCTCACGTGCTCCGTGCCCTGTTGCTCTTTTCCTTCCTTGGTTTTCCCTTCCTCCCTTACCAGAAAGTCAGCTCCTTGACAACAGGGCCGTGAGTGTTATTCATCTCTATATCCCCGGCGCGGGGACTTGATAAATGTACATGGAGTAAGCGAGTGAATGAATGAGGCCGTGCATTCGGGAACCTGTGAAGTCAGCTGCCGGAGGAGCCGCTGTGCTGTGCTGAGCAGGGCGGAGAGGACAGCGATGACCTAAGTCTTTGAAAACCAGCCTAATAACCCAGCTTTCTGGAACTTGGCCCAGCAGCTCCGGGGAGGAGAACACCCTGCTCGTGAGTCGTAGACGTAGCTGGGTCCCTTCTCCTGAAATAAATTTTGTCTCAAGCCACCTGCCCCTGGGGAACCATCTCCAAGCACGATTTTCCCAGAAACGTTCCATTTGTCTTGGAATGCCCCAGGAAAGGCGGCTGTGATTTCAGATTCATCTCTGAAATTCCTCGGAGGCCTCCGGTTCCCTTCTCTCTTCTCAGAAGGGAAGACGGGTCTGCCTGTAGCTCCGAGATTGACACACCTGTCTCCCGTGGGAAAAGCAGGGTGCCGGGGGAGGGCCGAGCAGCCTCTTAAGGACACAAGGCACATTTGTCCTGCTGGTGAATAAATGATTATCGTGTGGATTACACAGCCCTCCTGTTACAAGGCTATTCGGGGCCAAAGCCTCCCAAGTCATAAGGGAAGGCACAATAAAGAATTACAGGACCTGGTAACATGAAAATTGGAATCAATTAATTCCCTTCAGACGAGAGCTGCTCATGGAACATCCGTTATCTTTGCTTGCTGGGTAGGGGAAGAGTGGGGTGCAGAGGAAACCTGTTTTCTTACAAGTGGCCGTTGTGGCTCTCTAAAGAGCCCGCAACACAACTCCTGACTTTCTCCTGTGTTTGGGATATAGAAGACACCAGTTTGCAGGGGCAGTTAGGGACTCCGCGCCAGTCCCCGCGACCCCCGTACCTCCTCCACTTGTGCACTTAGATGGCTGGAGTGAAGTCCTTCTCAGCCGCAGCTGTAAAGTCAATGCAATTTTAGGTTTCATTCGGGAAACAGCAGTTCCTTAGCTGATGTATTAAATCAATTACACGCCGGCGGCTGCAGAGGCCACTGCTAGCTTTCCGGGCCAGTGCGGGTACAGGGACCGTGAATCACACAAGTGTCGGGAAGGTGTTGCTTGCTCATCGGCAAGTCATGTGTCTGTGAAGCCCCAAGAATGGCATGGACATGCACAGGGCCAGTGTGTCCTGAGAGCCAGTGGAGATTGGGAAGGGTCTGGAATATGATTGCTTTCCTGCCTCTGTTTCCTTTTTAGTTCAGTTTTCATGGAAACGTCTGTCTCAGAAAAACTCCCAAAGCCACCTTCAAATGAGTGAAAGTCTCTCCCGACCTCTCCCTCCTACCACCCCTGCTCCTGCCCACAGACCCGCCGGCTGCCTGGGGCCCTCGAATCTGTGCCTCTGCCACGCTGCCTTCCTCCTTCCGAAGGGAGGTTTGCTCATCTCGCTCAGTCCCCAGCTTTGAAATTCCTTCAACAGCACACCCTGCCTTTCCAGAAGAAATGTCACTCCCTCTGCGACTCTGCTCTCGGCTTCCTCCAGCCTTGGCCATTTGTCCCCACAGAGCCATTGGGGCTCTCCCCAGATTCTGCTTGCGCCCCTACTCCCACCCCAAGCAGGTGGCTGCATGTGTGCTCCTGGCCCAGAGGCTCTTCTATGCTCTTCTCATCAATGTAGGAGTTTGGGGAAATGTTCTCTCCTTTAGCAATGTTTTCTCCCTACCTCTTTAGACTGGAGATCGAGCCCGTTCTCCAGGACTCCTCCACCTCTGCACATTTGTCATGTAGCAGAGTCACCTGTTTGCTTGGCATTCATCAGGACTTTGAGTCTCTATCTTCACTCAGTGCCCAGTAAATGGCAGGAGCTTCAGCGGGATTTGTGCCAGGGACGGATGAAGGGGCAGGGCTTCAGGTGAAGGCAATTTGTGTTTTCTGGGCCTGCTGCTGAAGGATGCAGGTGAGAGAGGCACGTGCCAAGTGGAGGAACGAGAGAAAGGCTGGGGGGAGGGGCCCAGGAGCCAGGAGCACAGCCAGCCCTTTCATCTGCACTTTGCTGTTCCATTTGGCAACCAGGCAACGGATCTGGTCCAGGGACAATCCAGCTCTGAAGCCAGCGGGAAATACTGCTTCTCAAAGTGGCCACACCAAACCAGAAATCTCCCCTTTTGGTTTGAGCAGCCCCACCCCAAGATTGGTCCAGTGAGGACCCTGAGGGACAGTGGCCAGTGACATGGGGAAGAGATTGACTCAACAGGCCCAAGATCTAGGATTGAATCTTGACACTGCCACTAACTACAGCTTGGTGGGGAATCAATTGTAGGTTTTGAACCTCAGGCTTCACATCTGTGAAATGCGAACAAAGTGTGGTTGTTGAGGGGATTGAATGAGATGATGTTTACAGAGCATGTACTGTAGTACTCGGGGGCATGGCCAGTTTTATTGAATAAAATGTCATTGTTGTTGTCATCACCCAGGAACCCAGACAAACTGGAAAAGGACTAGCAAGGCAGGACCCAGCTAACAGGGCTAGAGAGGGACTCAAGGACTAGGGCAGAAGTAGGGGCCCCCGAAATCAATCATGAGAGGAATAAACTTGGGCTCCTCTTTAAGTCCACCTGCCCTAGTTCTCTGCCTTAGCCACAGAGTCAAGTATGTGTGTGTTTGTTGGAGAAGGGGTCTTGGGTTGGGATGAGGATAGGAGGCTTAGCTAAGTGTCTGAACTTGACCTAACCTTCCATAGCCCAGATTCTGACCCTTCACCAGCCTCCTACCTCCCTGGCTGGCCATTATGCAAGTCCAAATATGAAGCCAGAGCCGTTCAGAGAGCCCCGCCCAGTCCCCAGGCTGTGCAGGGTATCTCTCCCTGCCCTGCACGTAGCCCAGGCCTCAGCCCATCAGGGACGGGCTCCCTGCTCAGGATGGACCCCACCCGGGGGTCACGTGCTGTGCAAAGCCAGCCCAGTCCAGCATGGCCCGAGGCAGCCCCCAGTTCCCCAGGGACGGCTTTTTCTGCTAGCTCGTGAAATTAATTAAACGCCTTTCTTCATTCGAGCACTGTAATCCATCACAGCATTTGTTCCTGCTTTTTTATATTAGAAAATAATGGAAATGATTCCTCAAATAATCAATTTTTACAGTTTACATTTAATTTATGAAAGGATGACAGGCCCGGTGCTCCGCCTGTGACCAGGACTTTGTTTTCCATCTGCCTTTTTTCCTTGATGCCCTTGCACATGGAGGCGAGGGGGGTGGGGACAGGCTCTGCCCATTGCTTTGAAGCAGGCCAAGCAATACCCAAGGGATCCAGGCTCAGACAGGGGTGGAGGGGAAGGCGGAACCCTCTTGAGAACAGCCTGGGGCTCCAGTCGCCCCGCTCAGCCCAGTGCCCCAGGAAGCCTGTGTTTTTGATCTACCTGTCTTTATTTTTGAAATGCTCTGCTGCTGGCTGATCTCTGCAGTCAGATTGATCAACACATGTCAGTCCCCTGCTCAAAACCCTCTGGAAGCTCCCCAGTAGCTCTCAGGGTGAAGCCGAACTGCTTAGCTCAGCTCACGGCCGGCTGGAGCACAGAGCCGCTTCTCACGCTCTGGTCGCCCTGCAGGCTTCACACCAAGGCCCGGGCACATCTGTCCCAGCTATGTTAGAAAGCTTTTCCTCCTTCTCTAGCTAAGCCTTCAAATCCATCCTTCCAAAGTTGGTTCCAGGAAGCCTTTTGAAACACAGTCCTCAGCCACAGCTGCCCAGAGCACCCCACACCTCTGTTGTCCATTTCCCACCTGCCCCGCTCTCCAGACTGTGAAGCAGCTGACGGTAGGAACCACACCTTATTTAACTGTGTCCCCTGGCGTAAGGCATGACACTCAGAGGGTGAATCAGTGTCCAGAGGACTGCTGCAGCAAACTTCCACAAATGCAGAAGCTCACAGCAACATGAAAAGATTAGTCAACAGGTCTCACTGGGCTAAAGTCAAGTACAGGCAAGGCCAATTTCCTTTCTGGAGGCTTGCAGGAGACGCCGTTTCCTCGTCCTTCCCAGCTGCTAGGGGCCACCTGCGTTCCCTGGCTCAGGGGTCCTTCCTCCACGTGAAAGCCAGCAAAGAGTAGGTCGAGTCCTTCTGTGTCACATCACCCTGGGCCTTCTCTTCTGCTCCCCTCTGCTATTAAAGGTCCCTCACGATTACATTTAGGCCAGAGTAACCTCCTTATCTTAAAGTCAGCTGATTAGTAACCTTCCTTTGGTGGGCAAGTTCATCCCTGTTTACCAGGTAACATAACATACCTCGGGATCTGGGGGTTGGGATGGCCGTCCCCACAGCCGCCATTCTGCTTACCACAAGGATGCAATAAGTGCCCGTTGAACAAAGATGAACAAGTGCAACGAACCTATAAACTTCACGGACCACCGATACGTTTGCGTCTTTTTTGCCACCATCAAAAATGATTATTGAATTCCTTAAAAGTGCTTCTTTAGAATCACATGCTCAAAAGGTGACCAGCTGAGGCCGATCCGCTCACGCCCCAAGGCCACTGCATTTCATCCCACATCTGCACAGGCCATGGTGTCTCACACGTCCCGCCTCAGCCCCGCACCTGGTGCCTGTGGCCACTTCTGGCCCTCCAACGTGGGTTGCCATCCCTCACGAACCCCGGAAGCACCATCAGGCGTCATCTCTGGGAGTTCACGCCCCACTCTGATGCCGTCAGTGAACTCTCTTAGCACAAGTAGGTGGATTCCACTCTGGAAAACCATATATAGATGAAAATGCCAATTTACATGAAGGGGCTGCTGGAAGTTGATTACTCATTACAGAAGGACCAACCACAGGGTATCTCTAAAGAGTAGGTTTCCTTCCGGGAGCCCTTTACCGTGGGAGCTGGCATACAACTTTGAGAGTGACAGGAGGCATTGTCTGGCAGGCGTCACACACTCCACCGCCCACAACAGCCAGCCAGGATGGCAACAGAAATGGTGAATCAGGCCTGGCAAGAGAGTCCGCTGCCCAAGCTGAGGCAAGCCTGCAAAACGTCATTTTATGCTGGTAACATGAGATATTTCGCAATGTCCCACAATTCCATTTGGACAGCTCCTCTTACATCTAGACCAGCGCTAACTGACTTTCACCCCGCCCCTTTTTCTATGTTTTTCTTCTGGGGGAGAATTAGGACTGGTTGCCATAGCAACCAAATTATTTCTGCAAGTGCATTTGAACTTCCCTCAGATGTTCTGTTTGACAGGAACTTTTCCCTTTTGGGGGTCTGACTTCAGCAGCATGCTCTTTTTAAGCCTGCAAAGACTTCCTTTTCTGCTGCCTAAGGGTTAATACAAACATTTACTCAACAGGGGAAAAAAATAAACTTTAAAAACAAGGCTTTTGGAAGACAGAGAAAAACAAAGTAATTACATTTCCAAGCCCGCTGCCGGGCGATGTTAAACTTGCAGGATCTCGGGAGCCAGAAGCTTAGTATACAAGTGTTGGTTCTTCTTTACTCTCTCCTGTCCCATATGGCTCAGGAAATAATGTATATTCATTTATTTTCTCACTCAACCAATACTTACCGAGCTCTGCTATATGGCCAGCCCTATGCGTTAGGTGGTGGGGAGTCAGAATTGAGCAAAACAGATGTTTTGCGACCCTCCTGGAGTTGACCACAGATGACAAAGGCAGGCATTAAACACGTCAACATTCCAACCCCGGCTTTAATTATGGGAGTAAGAGATGCCAAGAAAGGTGCATAAGAAAGAAAGAGGCACTCCAGGCAGACTGGTGTTCTGGAACAGCCACCGTTGCCATTTCAGTTGAGAACAAGAGATTGAAGTTGAAACCAAGAATGGAGACCCAGGGCAGTGCCCGTAGCTCAGCGGGTAGGGCACCGGCCACATGCACCCAGGCTGGTGGGTTAGAGCCTGGCCTGGGCCAGCTAAACAACAATGACAACAGCAACAACAACAACAAAAAATAGCCGGGCATTGTGGCAGTTGCCTGGAGTCCCAGCTACTTAGGAGGCTGCGGCAAGAGAATCGCTTAAGCCCAAGACTTTGAGGTTGCTGTGAGCTGTGACGCCATGGCACTTTACCAAGGGCGACCTAGTGAGACTCTGTCTCAGAAAAGAAAAAGAATGGAGACTCAATAGTAGAAGGTCTTGGGAGACAGAGAGAGAAGGTGCCATGCTGAGACCGCGCTGAGCAGGAAGAGAGCTTGGGAGGTCAGAGAAAGTGAAGGTGGGAAGTGTGGCCAGCTTCTCAGGAAGAGGGAAGCTGAGTGTGAGGTGAGGTGGCAGACGGGGGCCAGATCCCGGGGGCTAGGCCAGAGGCGAGGGCCTTGATGCCGGGTTCTCAGCGCAAGGGAGAAGCGCTGCCGTTCCCAGCAGAGGAGTGACATAACTGACATTTGCACAGATTTCTCCGGTGCGGAGGGGAGGACACATCGGAGAGCGTGTAGGTGGCAATCGTGAATGAGGAGGCTAACGGAGCTGGTGGAGGCTTTTCCAGTCATCCAGAGGCTGGATGATGGTGGCCCGTGCAGGAGGAGGAAGCGAGACAGGGACAGAGGTTCAACACAAGCTTTGGATGTGACACTGGCAGAATTCGGTGCTGGGTTGGCCGTGGAGGTGAGCATGGAAGTGCTCGGAGGGTTTGTGGCCTGAATCATGGGCCAACAGCAGTGCCACACTGAGATGGAGAAGCTGGAGATGCGGTAGGTTCAGAAGGAGGAAACCAGTGTTGTGGCCCCTGTCTCCTCCACAGAACCCTGAGATGGAAACTCCCAGGAGGGTGGGGGTCACATCTACTCAGCTCGGCAGCAGGTCCAGCATCCTCAGTGGTGAGCCCAGGGCCTGGCACCTGAGGGCCCTCAGTTATCTGCTGTATTAATTTCTGAGTGCTGCCATGACCAATTACTAGGTGGCTTAAAACAACAACAGAAACTTATTTTCTCACAGTACTAGAGGCCAAAAGTCTAAAATCAGGACAGCGCCTGTAGTTCAGCGGGTAGGGCGCCGGCCACATACACCAAGGCTGGCGGGTTCAAACCCAGGCTGGGCTGCTAAAGAGCAATGGCAACAACAACAAAAGTAGCCGGGCTTTGTGGTGGGCGCCTGTAGTCCCAGCTACATGGGAGGCTGAGGCAAGAGAATCGCTTAAGGTTGCTGTGAGCAGTGACACCACGGCACTCTACCCAGGGCAACAGCTTGAGACCCTGTCTCAAAAAAACAAAAGAGAAAAAAAGGCTAAAATCAGGGTATGGTTGGTTCCTTCTGGGAGCGCTGAGGCAGAATTCATTCCAGGCCTTTCTCCTGGTCTGAGTGGCTGCCAGCAGCCATGGTGTTCCTGGCTTGTGCCTCCGCCCCTGTGGTCACACTGCCTTCTCTGGGTATCTGCTCTCCTTCCTTCCTCAGTGGGCTGAGGGCCTACCTTAATTCCAGGCACTCTCATCTCCAGGTCCTCAAGTTCATGATATCTGCAAAAACTCTTTTCCCAAATAAGCCTCATGTGCAGGTTCTGGGCATAGGAGACAGGGATATCTTTGGGGGGCCACTACGCCCACCCACATAGATGACTGAGTGAAGGCTGGCGACTACTGCCGGACTAAGCCAAGTGCAACTCCAATGCTGCGTCAGAAAACAAACCCTTGGCTTTTCAAGCAGCCTTCTCTGGGGGCTGTTTATATTAACCCTCAGTTTCGGTAAGTTGGTCATTTAGAAGTGTCTCCAGAACACAGCATTGCAGGTAGACATGACTCACAGTTGATAAGCTAGAGAGAACTTGAGTCATAGTTAAAAGCAGACTTAACATTCCGAAGGTGAACATCGATTCGGCCTCATGGCTGAAGCTCTCTGCTGCCTCTTTCTGCCAAGACAGAGACACAGAAATAAATACCTCAGCTGAACCCAGGTTGCACGGCACGGCCTCCAGGCCAGCTCCTCTCTCTGGCCTCCTGTTTGGTCATGCCTAATTCCTTCCAGGAGCAACGCCTGCTCCCAGCATTGAGACATCGAAATTCCAAGACATTGGAAATGTCTTGGTCAAGGTCGCTGTGACTTCCCATCCCATGCTTGGGGACAGACATTCCACTGCACACACTGTTTCTCCACAGCTGTGCTGGAGGCCCCTACCGGAACTATAGGGGATCAGCTGCTACAGAGAGGGAGGTTTGATTGTGTGTCCCCCTCTCTGCATCTTTGGGCAGAGAGGCCGCAGAGAAGAAGGGAACTTCTGCAGGTCCATGGGGCCCTTGGAAGGTCCCAGGACACCCCTGCTGCCTCTCCAAGGTTAACGGTAGGCACTGATGCTCAGGAACCCAAGGAAGCTCCCCTGAGGTCTTCTAGACACCATGTCCTACTGGCCATTCCCCCTCCAGTGTGAAGAGTCTGTCTGCCCTGATCCAAGACCGCCCCAGAGGGAGGAAGGTGACACTGCAGGGGGACAGGCAGGAAGGCGTCTGAGGAGCCCAGACGCCAGGCACTCCCACCGCTGGGAGCAGTGGCTCCTGCACAGAGACAGCATGGAGGGAACTGGGGCTGTCGCCAGCAAGGCCTAGGCACTCTTCCTGGGTGGCGAGCCTCTCCAATAACAGAGCTAAGAAAGGCTTCTTCAATGGGGTCCCTGGCTGAGCCCCCCGAAAGTGGGTGCTGCATCGGCTGGGCCTTCCAGCTAAAGCTGTCCTGTCATCATGTGGGCACCCTGGGGGTCTCTTAACTCGGCTCCCAGGGGCTCCCCTAAAAGCTGCTTTGGCCTGTGCCCCACTTGTAATAAGGTCCCAAGGCAGCTGAGTTTAAAGACACCACTATGCATTATGGATAAAGGGCAGGTCGCCCTCCCCTGCTGGCCAGCTCGGCATCTGTGCCTGCTCCACGCCTCTGTCAGCGGGCCTGGCAGGCCTGTCCTCCCCACTGGGCGCACAGGGCAGGCCACGGCACCCCTTGATGCCCGCAGCCCCAGGAAGGTGGAGAGGCGCCCGCGCTGACACCCCACTACAAATTGATGAGCGCTAACGACCTGCTCCTTCCATCTGTTCGCGGCAACCACTGACATGCTCCCAAATGCTGGGAGTTGGGGGTTAGTTCTTTTTTCTTTTCCTTTTTGCCTTTTTTCAAATATTTATGAAGAGATTTTCCATTTATCCTGACACGTCTTCTCCACCGTGGGTGTCAGCTGGGAGGGCTCAGACAACAAACTCCAGAAGGTATTTTCCCCAAAGCAGCATCTGGCTGCATTGGCAAGTGCAGCGGGCGGTTTGCTGGGAATTGGCCGAGGCAGAGGGGGGAGGAGCCATGGGCTGGCAGCCCCCGGCCCGGGCTCCCTGGCTCTGGGGTGCTCCTGGGACGGGACTAGGGCTCCCCGAGGTCTGCAGTAGCCAGAACAAACCTGCCTCGCCCCCTTCAAAGTCTTTGGTCTAATGCCCAAACTCCCCCACTCTCCCATCAACACCCCTGGGCGGTGACTAGTCTGCTACGAGGCTTCTTTGGTAACAATTCTCAGTGGGGCAGGTGGGTGCAGGAGAAGGTGCTGGCTTGGCCCCATGTGCCTGAGTTCTCCTATTCAAGAGGGCTTCCGGAGGCAGAGCCAGAGCCTCCCTCAGTCTCACAGGTGGACACATCCTGCCTGCCTAAGGGGAAGGCAGGAAAATGGCATCACAGCACAACCCAGACCAATGGCACAAGGAGTCAGCTCGGCAGCAGGTCCCGAGATGGCCATGGGAGCCTTGCGGGATCTCCCAGGTCACTTGAGCTTAATAGCTGCCTTCTGCCCTCGCCAGGGAACACCCAACCACACTGAGGCCAGAAGCCCCCAGTCCTCCGTGCCCTGCTAGTGACCACAGAGGCTTGGCCAGGCCGTATCTGCCGGGAATGAATTCTGGTGAAAACCAAACACTTCCAAGAAGAACGTGGTTAGAGGCATCATAGCCTTATGCCTGCCTGGGTTCTTGCCTGGGCTGCCCATTAGGAATCACTTGGGAGCTTTAAAAAAATACTGATGCCCAGGCCCCACTCCAGAGTGTCAGAACATCTGAGAGTGGGGCATGTATTTCCGCGCATAAATCTCCCCAGTCATTGTCAAGGGCATCCGGTGTTGAAAACTGTTGAGCTAGGGAAAGATTTTGTCCTCTGGAGACAATCCTGGACTGGAATCCTAGCTCTTTTCTTTACTAGCTGTAATCTGGAGCTAAAGAATAAGTTCCTTGCCTTCTCGAAGCCTCAGTTGCATCATCTTTAAAATGGAAATAACACTAACTTCATTTCTTTTTATTTTTTTGTTTGCAGTTTTTGGATGGGCCTGGGTTTGAACCCGCCACCTCTGGTATATGGAGCCAGTGCCTTACCTCTTTGAGCCACAGGTGCTGCCCAATAACACTACCTTTGTTATAAAGTGCCCAGCACCTGTAACTGTTCAACAATTACAGGTTGAACTGCTGTATTAATCATATTCCATCACAATCCCATCTCTTGGGATGAGAGAGTGTTGATTTGGGGTGTGCAGGGGTTGCCAAAAGCAGCCAGGTCCAGGAAGGCCCAGAGCCTGCCCTACAGAGCAGCCTCAGGGCCTCACGCCTGTTATAGAAGCTGCTCAGTCACTGGACAGTACCAGCCCCCGGTGATAGCACTCCATACAGATATAGCACCAGTCAAAGAATATTTCTCCTTGAATTTTTAAAGGCTCTAGAACATTTAACATATCTCCCCCTGTGAAGTCAATTTATTTCCCATCCCGTATCTGGAAATGGTGTGTTATCAGATTCAGCCGAGAACAGAGCCAGATGCAAGTGTCTGAAAATTCTCTGTGCTTGGTGCTGCCTCTGGCCAAGGCAGAATGGGGAAGGCCCTGGGGTGCACCACAATCAGGCCAGGGAGCAGGTGCTCCTGGGCAGACACCACACCCCAGCTACCCCTGCTGGAGGCCTAATAGCCCTGGGAGCATCACTCACTCATACGATAAATATTATTTATTTCAGATGATGTGCATGTACAGGTGACATCTGCTGATGTCAGACCACCTTGCCTGGGTCAGTCACGCACTGACATCACCTTCAAATCTCACAACAGCCCCCCAAGGGTGGCGGGTGTCGCCATGCCACTGTCAACATGGGAGAGTGGGCCTTCCAAGAGTTGAATAACTTGCTTGGTTCCTCTCCTGAATCACACATTGCTGTAGTTCTCTGCACAGGAGAAGAATTCAAAGAGAGGAGTTTTGGCAATTGACAGCAATGATTTAGTAATGTCCTTGTCACCCAGAATATCCACATTCATGGGTTTCCAGGGGACAATATGAACCCATACGGAAGGCCGTGCTGAGGGAAAACCCCCCAATATTTCTGGATTGGATAAATTAATGGGTTTATAGTACAAAGGGTGCTAGAGTCTGGTGAATTCAGTGTTTGTTGGCAGATGAGGATAAGTAACTTAAATGTAATTATCAGGGAGCAAGATAATGAAAGCCATCATTTATTTAGTATATACTGTATTTAAATAGAAATTATATAAATATACTGTATTTAAATAGAAAGGAGAAGGAAAGAGGAGAAAGAGGGGAGGAGGGAGGGTATTTGGGGGGAACCTCACCTAATGTGCATGATGCAATGGTACATTTCAAAACTATTAAGACATGAGTGTAGGGTGGCGCCTGTGACTCAAAGGAGTAGGGCGCCGGCCTCATAAGCCAGAGGTGGTGGGTTTGAATCCAGCCCTGGCCAAAAAAAAGAAATGAGTATAATTGTGATAGATGTGTTACTTAGTTCAGTGTAAGCATTTCACATTGTATATTGAAGCAGTACTCTGAACCCCAAGAATACATCAATGTACAAAGTTATGATTTAATAAAAAATAACTAAAAAAAAAAAAAGAAAAGAGTGCGACATGTATCCAGACTCAAAATCAGGCACCCCTTGGCATGTGGTTTACCTTCCCAGGCCTTTGTTTTCTCTTTGGTAATGTTAGTTCAATAATAGCACCTATCTCAAATAATTTTGGGAAAAGATCAACTGAGTTAATATCCAGCAAAGCACTTATCATGGAGGTTGGCACATCTGAAGAGCTTGGTAAACATTAACTATTGACAATTTGCGTTAATGTTTTCCCTGGGCTTCTTGAATCTGCGTAACTATCCCATGAGGCAAGCATTTTGCTGGGCAGGGAGAGTTTCAAACACAAGTCCAAGGCCACACAGCTGCAGATGGCAAAGCAGAACTGGAGGCCTGGGTCAGCCTGCATCTGATGATCTTCCCTTTCTACCTCATCAAAAGGCCTTAGAGAGAAAAGCAACAAAGACCCAGCAGTGATTCAGTGACCAAAAAAAAAAAAAAGAGCAGGAATATAGCCGGTAGAGAAGGCAGAGTGCAGAGTCCACGCACAACTGTGATCCAGAAAGACATCAGTGGTATTAAGCAAGCCCTCCCACCCAGCAGCAAGCACAGCTCCAGGAGGGCCAAGAGCAACCCATCCCTGCCCCGCCAGCAGACAGGTGAGAGCCAGGGAGGCGGGAGATGAAAGGGAAGGTGTGGTTCTGAAGGAGGGAGTATAGGACTTTCCCTGACCCAAACCTTTCATTCAGCAGGCAGGCACTTAGCCCCAAAGTTGCAACTAAAATGCTTCCTTTTCTTACAGCCCCTGTACAAGGCTGTTATATTTTAGGAATTAAAAGCTCTGCTTTGGTAAAAGCACAAATGACACACATTCGTTGAAGAATCCGCTGTCACTGACCATATCCCTACCCGCCTCCACACCCCCATTTCAAAAGCTTCAGCCTCTGAGCACAGACGATTTCTTCCTTGGAGTCCTTGTCCACCCTGTGACGGTCGGCTCACTTTCAGATGCTGGCTGTGGACAAAGGAACCTATCGGCCTGTTTGTCCTGTAGGGTGTTTTGAAAAGAATGTTCTCAGAATAACCAGCTAACTCTTGAGCGTGCTGGGCCAAAGCTTTGGCCAAGCCAGACTGTTCATACCAATAGGCCATCAACGTGGCTGGTTTCGGAACACAGTCTAGTGGAGGAGACCGCCCAGCACAAACCCTAATGGATCCGCACGGGTCTTGGTCAGCCCACAGACTTCATTCACAGTTCTTGGGTTGTTGACTGGTTAACAGACAGTAGGGGGCTGGGTTACCCCCCACTTTTGGGAAACAGAAAATACCCAGGAGAAGGCAAAGGTGTTTCTGAGAGGCCACAAAGCACCTGGGCCAGGGGCTGGTCCTCTGCCCTCTGCTGTGGGTCAGTACCAATTCAGCATGGGGCAGAGGAGCCAGGAGGAAGGAAAGCAGGGTGCTCCTAAGGCCTATGGCTTCTAGAACCTGTCATCAGCCCAACTCACTCCGACCTGCTCAGGAAAGGGAAAGCCCGCTCCACCGGACCCAGCTCCCAAGGTGTAGCTATTTCCTAATCTTTCCATTCTCACATGACTTTGATAGCCATTTGAACTTGACTTCATCTGGCTAAGTATGGAGAGAAGGCAGAGGTGAGCAGAGTGGCCGCTGTACCTTTTAGGGAGTGGGGTACAATATACTAGTGGACAGAGCCTGACTATGCTCTAGCTCAGATGTTTGCATTCTATTTAGCTCCAAGTTCATCATTGACAAAATGGGGGTAAAGGTGTCCACCTTATATGGTGGTTATGATTCACTGGAATGAGGCATACAAAGTGACTGGCACCCAAAGGGCGCTCAGTGGACACTGCCTCTTCCCCTGCACTGCCAGGGGCTGACCCGGGGTAAAGACAGCGTTGTGCCACCTGAGCTGGGAAAAGAATGTGGGTCTCCAGCTCCGCCCCCCTCAAATGAATGGGCTATCTGTGCTAGGCAAAGGAAATGGAATAGACTTGAATACATAAAGCCAAGTAGCATATTCTGATCTGCACTCTCCCTTAAAGAGGGAGTACTGAAATACTGAAGAAAAAAAAAAAGTCATTCTTGCAGAGTGCATAATCTGGTGGGGGAGGCTGTCAGTACCCGGATCTCCGGCATTCTTCTGGATGCTGAGCAGCCTGGATGGGTTGCAGATAAGCCTCCACGCAGAGCCAGGCCCCGGCACCTTTGGGGACGCATCCCCCAGCTTTAGCTATAGAACCCCCAAATCACTGTATGTCTATTCGCCTGCGATATCACCCAGGCTCCCCAAATCCCCTCTAAGCCCTCTGAAATCACCAGAGCCATCTGCTTTGAGCACAGAAATGAGATATTACAAAAAGTTGCCACACAGAGGTCATTATTTCTAGAGGACAAAGGGAAAAACAAATCTCTTTAATAAAGGCTTTTGCAGCTGCAGCAGAGAGGGACCTCGCTGGAGGAGCAGGTGGAGGGCCTCTCCCTTCTCCCCTGCGCGGCCCAGCTACTCTGATGTGCACACGTTATGCAGCGTAAGTGGCCGAATACTGTATTCCTCTCCCACAGCTGCTCCGGCCGCTGCACCCTGGGGTTGAGATTGTTGAGGGTTCTGAGCTCATTAAGGCTCTGTCTTCACAGGCAAAATAAAGTGAAGAATTGAGGCAATTACCCAAATAATCTGGTGAGGAGGAAAGAAGCCACTTGTGTAGAATAAGCCTGTTTAGGGGGAACTGGTCCAAGTGGCTGGCAAATACTCCCACCCTTTCAGCGGTCAGAGAGGTAATAATATATGTGACAACTTGTCCCCTCCCTGAAAAGTAACATTTACACAGGGCAGCTTTCTGGGAAAAGATGGCAAATGTCCAGATCCTCCAGAACGAGACCAGTCCAGAGCCTCCTCCTAAGGAAGGAAAGGATGCAGCCCTCCCTCAAATCTGGAAGTGTCACACAGGAAAAACTCCAGAGTCCTCAGGCAGCAGTTAAATACTGTCATTTAGAGTTCTCTAATCTGGCTGAGCAGAAATTTCCAGATTTAAATTGTGCTCACCCAGGCATGATGAATGGTCTCAGACAATCTTGGGTCTGTTCCAGCTCTCTTTGCCGGCGGTCAAGTCCTTATTTGACTCCACAGTCTACACCTTCACCACCTCAGGGCCAAGCATGGCTGGGTGTCCAGAGAGAGGCAACCTGCCAACTCCCCAGTGGGGTCTCCCGAATTAACAGGTAGTAACAACACCACAGCCAGGCAGTGCCTGACCATGGCCGAGAGGCTGTTTAGCATCTTTTAAAGTCACCCAGACCTGAGCTAAGGTCTGACCCCACCACCCTCTAGGTGTGAAATCTTGAGCAAATTACTTAACTTTTCTGCACTTCGGATTCCCCAGGTATGGCCAGGGAGTTCCAAGAAACATAGTGTGAGGATCACTTGAACCCAGGAGTTCCAGACCAGCCTGGGCAACATAGTGAGACCCCATCTCTATAAAAATAAAAAAGTTAGCTGGGCCTGCTGGTACATGCCTGTAATCCTAGTCGCTGGGGAGGTAGTGGCAAGAGGATCATCTGAGCCTAGGAGTTCAAGGCTTCAGTGAGGTCTGATCACACCACTGTACTCCAGCCTGGGCAATAGAGGGAGACATCATCTCTAAAACAAACAAAAAAAGCAACAACAACAATCTTAAAGAAACCCAAACAATGAATGTAATATATGTTCCCTAGACAGTGTCAGGCTCACTATTAAAAAAGGTGGCTCGGTAGACCATTTACTGCTTGTTCTGCAAATGGCTGCTAAGTGTAAGCAACGTGCAAGGCCTTCTTGACCCTCGAAACAACTCTGAAAGGTGGGCTAAAGAGGTGTCTTTCTCCTGGTGGTTTGGGCTTGTCCAGATCACTCTTCCAGTTAGACCTGGAGCCAGCACCAGATGCTGACTGTCTTGGCTCCTGGTCCAGTGCTCTCTCAACTCTCCTGTACACTCCTCTGAGAGTGGACAGGTGAGAGCTGGTCGCCTGCAACTGAGAAATGTAGTTTTCTGGTTTTTCTCCCATGGGATTAAAATGAGGATTGCTTAGTTGAAAGAGAATCCCGCCACCTGTGTGGTATCTCCTATATCTCACAGGAGATTAGAGGAAGCTAGCGCTCTTCACTCCCTGAACATCAGACTCACTTCCATGCGTTTCTCCCAAAGTCCTTGGGGAAGGCTGCAGGGACAGGATGGAGGGGATGTTCCTGAGTAAGCCAGCAGCTGGCTTCAGATGTCAGCTTTCACCCATGTTTCCAGGTGCCCTGTGGCTCCTGGGGCTGCAGGGGTGGTGTGGGTGGATGGGTAGCAGCCGTACTCCGGGTCCCTCATTCAACCAGAGCAGTACCAGCTCCTACCTACTGGGCTAACTGGTAGGAGACCTAGTTTATTTATCTTGGACTTCCATTTATAATTGAATTTGAAATAAGGATTTGATCCTAAAAAAAAAAAAGAAAGAAAGAAAACAAAGAAAGAAAAAAAGAGACAAGCTTACAATTCATCTTTCTGGGAGCTTCTGAGAACAGAGCCTAGACTTAATCCTTATGAATGTTGGGGACAGAGGTGACAGCCTTGTTCTCAGCCAGAGCAAGCCATCTCACACCTGATCCACTCAGACACACCCTGGGCAGCTGCTGTGTATAGAATCCCAGACTGGGTGGCAAGTGGATGATAACCTTTGTCCTTTGAGACTGGAAAGGCAGAATAGGTACCCCAAAGGCAAAGGGGGCCAACACGTGCTAATTAAAAGAGCCAGTCTGGTCTGGGGTCCTCAGGTTATCTTACTGTGGTGTTTTTTCCCTTTTATTTATACAATCTATTCCTTCCAATCAAACTACAATTTTTCAAGGGGCAAGAAAAACCCCTCACTCCACAAACACACGTTTAGCCCTTACCATATATGCTGGACACAGGGAAGGCTCACAATCCAGTGGAGGAGAGAACAGTGACTCCCTGAGGGGCCCAAGGAGGTGCCACAAGGGGCTATGAAGTCAAGGACCTCGGACCTCCTGCTGCTGGACTGAGAGCCTCCTAGAGGGAAGGGTTTGGAGCTGGGTCTTGAAGGGGAGGAGCCTGGAACGGCTCCCAGCAGAAGGGAGTTTGCCTAGGTTGGGACCGTGCCAGCAGCAAAGGCAATTAAGTGAAGCCAGCAGGGCTTGGGGCAGAGGCTGGCAATAAGGGCAGAGGTGGGGGAAAACCAGCTAAGCTCCAGTAGAGGGAAGGCGAAAAGAAATGAGGGTATGGAGGAGGGAAACGGCTGGGGACTGCAATGTTTGAACCTCATACAACTGGGGTGTTCCTGGACTCTAGCAGGAATGTCCCAGCACCAGTGTGATCACTGATGACAGAGCTCCATCTTCCACGCCAACCTCGCCACTCCTCTAGAAAGCGCAGATCCTCTGTTCTCCAGAAAACTCTCACTGACAGCTCCCTTCTCCCTCAACCCCAAAGTCAGGGTCCCCCCAGCCCTGCCTGGGAATCAGGAAGAGCTAGCCAGGCAGGAGACACCTGAGCTGGGAGGTGGGTGGCCGCAGGCTGACTTGGCTTGCAATGTCTTCCAGCTGTGACCCACATCTGGGGCTTCTGGAAATCTGACCCGAACACTTATTCCCACACTCACGCCTATAGCTTTATCGCCAGGTTAAGGCACAGATCTGCGCAAGGGTAAGGAGTGACATTCCTCACCCCCATCCCGCCCCCACACACATGCACACAGCCACGCTGCACTCATGTAAGAGTCCCCAGGGCCATCTAAGGGAAGGCTGGGTGTCCCAGGTCGGGTAAGCGAGGTGGCTCCCTTCGGTCCTACCGGGAACCCTTCCCTCGGCTTCCTTCTCTCTAATAACGTGAATGAATCCTGGGAAGGGAAGAGAGCGCGCGCGAGCGCGTGGAGGGGGGCGAGCGGGAGAGAAAATCCAGCTGGGGGCGAGGGGAGCGCGGGGAGCGCGGGGCCGGGCGGGAGCCGAGGCGCGAGGGGCGGCGCCGAGAGGAGCCACGAGCCGGAGCCGGGAGCGGGGCGCGGGCCCGGAGCGCGGCGGCGGCGGCGGCGGGGGAGGCGCGGAGGGCGCGGGGCGGAGGCGCCGGCCGAGCGGGGAGGGCGGGCCGAGAGGGAGGAGCCCCCGGCCGCCGCCGCCAGCCCACCGGCGGCCCGCGCAGCCCGCACTCGCCGCCGCTCCTTGGAGTTTGAGCCCCGGCGCGGCCCGAGCGCGGGGTCGGAGCGCGCACGCGGCGCCGCCCCCCGGCCCTCGGCCCCCCAGCCCCGGCGCCCCGGGAGCGGCGCGCGGAGGGAGGAGGGCGGGCGCGGCGGGCCGGGCCGGCGGGCGGCGGACTATGAGGCGCCCACCATGGTGCGATGCGACCGCGGGCTGCAGATGCTGCTGACCACGGCCGGAGCCTTCGCCGCCTTCTCGCTCATGGCCATCGCCATCGGCACCGACTACTGGCTCTACTCCAGCGCGCACATCTGCAACGGCACCAACCTGACCATGGACGACGGGCCCCCGCCGCGCCGCGCCCGCGGCGACCTCACCCACTCGGGGCTGTGGCGGGTGTGCTGCATCGAAGGTACGGCCGGCCCCAGCCCTCCCCCCAACACACACGCACGCACACAACCCGGGGCGCGGGCCGAGGAGGGGGTGGGCGCGGCGCCGGCTCCGCGCGAGACACAAAGAGCCGGAGCTGGCGGGCGGGTCCCCTCGCGGCCAGCTGTACACCAGCTCCGGTCTCTCCAACCAGGAGGGGACCTCCCCAACACACCAAGCCCACAAACTCTCCACTCGCACGCGCACACCTCCTTGCCCACAGACACAATGAAACACACCGAAACTCACACGCGCGCGCGTATCCCGGGACCCATGCGATCCCCAGGGGCCGCGCCGGCGCCCCCGGGGGAGGTGGAGGTTGGCGAGGGGGCGGGAGGAGGCTGGGGTTTGGGGGGAGCGGACCGGAGAGGAGGGGAAGGAGGAGGGGGAGGGGTTGCTTGGCAACCGGTGTCTGTGCGATTGCTATGGGAACTGGCCATCCTGGGGCGGGGCCGGTCGGGGGCGGGGCGCGCCAGGGCCGCTCAGCGCTAGCTCCAGGCCCGGCCGAGGGCTGAGAGCGCGGGTGCGGGCTTGGCTCGAGCGGCTTTGGGGGGCAGCCGGGTCACCCGAGCTTGATGTTCGCCACTTCTTTTACAGGGCTGTGGGCCCGCTGCTCTCGGCACGTTGAGGGGAGGGAGGGTGAGGGGAGCGCCACCAAGTCGCTCCCAACTGAGGTAGCGAGCCCGCAGTTGAGGCCCCAGGTCAGGAAAGCTGGTGTGACCTCGCCAGGAAACTAGGAGTGTTGGGGCGAGCTGAGTACTGGGTACTGCTAGGGAGGGGCGTGGTCGCCGTTCGGGGCACGGCGTGCGACCCCAAGATGCGGTCTGAGGCTGAGTAGCAGATGTGGTAAGGTTAGGTCCCCTCTGCCCCCTAGGTTGCGTCCCTCCCTGCCGGCTCCCTCCTGGGGAGGGACCCCCACGCCTCCAACGCGGAGATGCGCTCGGCTTCAGCGCCTTCCGGGCGCCCTCCCGTCTGGCTGCGGAACTTGAACTAACAGGTGGCTGTGGGAGGGGCCGTCTGGTCCCGGCTAGGTCGTGCACAGGTCTGCCGTTTGGTTTGGCTCTCAGATTGGGTACGGATGGTTAGAGTTGGCGGAGCGATCCTTCGGTTTTTCAAAAATCCTTGGACAGAGTTTCCTCTTTTTGGATAACCTTTTCCCCCGTGTTAACTCCGCCCCCCAGTTCTTTGCGGGAAGTTCTTTCTCATACCTACCCTTCCTTACTGCAGCCAGCCCCTGCAAATAGTTCAGCGTGGTTGGATCTTGGCGGAGGTTGTAGGGAACTTCAAACGATAGCCCTTTTCTGGCCGCCTTTGAGCCATCTGAACAGAGGCTTCGTGAAGCAGTCTGCTTAGCGAGGTCGAACTTCCCCCTTCCCCCCACTCGAGGCCACACTTGTTCTCATTCGGAATCTTGTTCACCTCTGTCTTCCAGACCCACTCCCAAATAGGCTGCTTTGCCGTTTGCAATTTGGAGCTAAATGCCAGGGCTAAGTAGAGACTTTAGGTAGCAGAAATGCACAGTCAGTAATTCGGAAAACACAGCCACACAAAGGACCGGGTGGGCCCACGATCACACCCTCCTCTTTTCTTTTGAAAAATATCATTTTTGGTGTGCAGTTGCTCAGATCACGAACACCTACTCCTCTGCTCTGGAGAATGTACCCACGTCACTACCTGGCACAGCAGCAGAGTTGGATACAGAGCAGGGGCTGTATCCCTGTATCCCAGGCAGTGCCCCCATGCTCTACCTCGCAAGTCCCACTGGGTGCCATCTGCCCAGCCGAGTGCAGGAAATCATGCCCCCGGAGCCATCTGAAGGCACACGTGTACCCAAGGCCTTCCAGTTTCCCAGGGGAAATTGGAACTAACTCCTTTACTCCAGCAGCCTGGCCTCTTTATTAATTCCTCATCCTAATTAGGATTAATGCTGCACTTTGCATCTTGCCAGCTGCCTCGAGCCGTTTGCACTCCCGTGTTCATCCAGAGAGCCCCAAGCTGATCTGGGCAGCTGGCTCCTCTGGCAGAGGGAGTCATCTGGAGGGACTTCACAGAGAGAACTGGGCTGCCTCTGTCATTTCCCAAAGCTCAGGGGTCCTGAGGGCCAAACCAGGCCAGAACATCCTCCTAGGTCCCAGGGGTGGGAGAACTGGTACAAGATTCCTTGTTGAGGCTAGAATCATCATAGTAGTCCCTCAGCCTGGGTGGGAGCTGCCAGTTTATCTCATAAAAGCACATCAGGAGAGCAACAGCTCTCAGCTGTCTGGCACCGCCTATGATGCTTCCACCTGTCAGCAAATGGTCAGGGCTGAGACCTGAGCAACACTTTAGCCCCAGTTTTTCCTGGGGGCGTGAAGGGAGGGTTACCTCCATGTTCAGTTTGTGAATAAAATGCATTAATTCCACCTGTACTCTTATACAGTACCCCAAAATATTATGTCCAAACCAAAATGAAAAAAAGAAAGAAAAAGCTGAACTGAAACTGAGCAAATACTGCAGCAGGCAGCTAATAAAACTCTGGACGCAACAGCAGAACCCTGAAGGGTTTGCTGGCAACTCAAACTCAACGGATTCAGTTTCCTGGTTGTTTCTCATAAATGATGTCAGGCCATCAGGGCCCGGCCCTGGGTGTACTTAAGGTGCCCAGGCCGACTGGCAGGGCTGCGTGGAGACTGCTCCACGGGCTCACCTCACCTCAGACTCTTTCTAGCCCCCAAAGCTGTGTCTCCCCTTCTACCCACCCCTCTGTTGGAAAGTGTCGGATGCGCAAGTACACAGAGCCTTGTGCGTGTGTTGCTGTGTGGCATGCCCACGACAGCCCTGTGTGGGTGCTGACTTCACCTCCATCTGCAGAAGAGAGAACAAGGTGCAGAGAGGTTCGGGGACTTGCCCAGAGGCACTCAGGTAGGGGGCAGCTGGGCCAGATTTGAGCCTTTGTCTCACTACAAAGCCCTTCCCACCATATCATCCTGCCTTTCCCCCAACAGCTTCTGGGTTGCCATTAAAAATAGAACGAAGTACTTGACTACCCAGTGGAGCCCAGCTCTGAGGTCCGGCTGGCCGAGGCGAGAATATGCACAACCAATACACAAATTGCATAACACATTCTTCTCTCTCTTTCTGTCTTTGCGTCTGTCTCTCAATCTCTGCCTCTCCATCTCTCTGTGTCTATCTGCCTTCTCTTTCTGTCTCTCTTTTTCTTTCTCCTGTGTCCTGCACTGTCCTATCTCTGCTACAAGTCATCTGCCCTCCCTCCCCCGGAGACCTTCACCTCAGTCTCTATGTCTCTGGTGACACCTAGTCAGGGTCGGGGACATAGGAAAGGGATGATATATCTTTTTTCAGTCAAAGGCATCATCAATCAGCGTTTGTTCAGTGGCTAATGCATTTTTTAGTTAGATGGTGTAAGCATGCAGACAAACAGCAAAGAATGTACCCTGTGGGCCAGGGACAGAAGACCCCACATAGACACAGAGAGGAAGAAGAGACTTGACCCAAAGGGCAGCGGCTGTGACCATATTCTCAGGCCCCAACACCTGCTGCAAACTCTGGAGCACTTGCTGGGATTACCCAGTTACTGTGCTGCCATCTGGAAGGCTCTGGGACCCAAACAAATGGTTCTAGCAAAGCTCAGGCTCAGCAGTGCTCTCCACTCACATGTACCCCACATCACCTAGTTCTGCCAGAGCGTTAAGGTAACAGCCTCAATACCAGGGGTGGCCCCTGTGCCTACTCTGTGCCAGATCTGTGTTGGGCACTGCAGGGGAAGGTAGAGAGAAGGTTCTGGAACCTGAGAGTGAGACAGTCCCCCAATCATGTTCACCTTCCTCACCTGGCCAGCACCCTATATACCAGTGCACCCAACCTTTATTCACACCATGTCACACAGAGAAAAGTGAAATCTTAGCACTGTACCCTGGGGTTTGGAAGGAGAGGACAGCCCTGGATGCCCCACTCTCTGAGGGCTCCAGTTGCCCTGAGCCCTGCCAGGTGCTCACAGATGGAGAGTTCACTCTTCCAGCTTACCTGGAACTCTCAGAGATCACCTGGGAAGCTCAACCTCAGACCACATGCCTGACATGGGACCATGCAGAGAGGTTTGATCCACCCACTCTAGGCATGGCATGGGGCCGGAAATTTTCCTATCTGTGTTTGCTTCCATTTTCTCTTGCAGTAACCCATAAGCAGCTTGTTCATTCAGGCCCAGGCCATAACAGATCAGGAGGTCTGTTTCCATGTGCTGAGGGCCACCAGGTCGTAACTTCCCCCTCAGGCCCTCCTTCGCCCTCTGGTGTTAATAATACACATAACAGCCATCACTTATTGAAGACCTTCATGCAATACTCACATTAGTTCATGTAATTGCCAGCAACACTTCAAGGTAAATATTAATTATCTGCTTTCATAGGTGTAGAAAATGAGGATTAAGATGTCTACAACTCCCGACTATTGCCTTCCACTGCCTCGGTCACAGCTGAGGTTGATCATATGAGCCCTTCTTTCCACTGCTCAGGGGTAATTCTTCATTTCAATCTTTATTTCACACAAATTTGGGAAAGGTCAGGTAAGGGGAGAACCTTCTCTCTATCTTCCCCTGCAGTGCCTAAATTTGGGAAGGGTCAGGTAAGTCACTGCAGGACAACATAATAAAACATGGTAGACTCAGTGGCTTAAACAACAGATATTTATTTCTTACAGTTCTAGAGGTTGTGAAGTCCAAGATCAAGGTGCTGGCTGATTCAGTTCCTGGTGAGGGCTCTCTTCCTGGCTTGCAGATGGCCGTCTTCTTGCTGTGTGCTTATGTTATGGAGAGAGAGGGGACTGGCTGTTCGGTCTCTTCTAAGGGCACTAATTTCATCATCAGGACACTGTTACTACCCTCACAACCTCATCTAAACCTAATTATTTTCCAAAGTCCTATCTGCAAATACTATTGTTCACATTGAGGATTGAGCCTTCAACATATGACTTTGGGGAGGGGATACAAACATGTAGTCCATAAAAGGGGTGTTCTCCCTTCCTATCCCTGCTCCATAATTGGTGCTCACTCTCCAGTGGTTCTGGATGGGGCCCTGGAGGTCCCTTCTCAGATCTGTCTTCTCTTAATGGTCTGCTCTCCATTCCTTTTCTTCCCTCCTATGTCCTTTATTCCTTTCTCCCTTCTGGAGCTAGTTGACTTAGTGACAACAAGCTAAGCATCTAAGTCAGTAGTTCTCAACCTTTCCAATGCCGCAACCCTTTAATACAGTTGTGGTGACCCCCAGCCATAAAATTATTTTCATATACCTGTATTTGTATGGGGTATATGTGATGGTTTTAGGCGATCCCAGTGAAAGGGTCATTCAACCCCCACAGGTTGAGAACCGCTGGTCTAAGTGGACCCCAGCCTGGGGACTGACTTAATGGTGCCACCTCTGAGCTAGCTTTGGAGGAGCCCCATGTCAGGGCTTCTGAAAGGCTCAGTAGGAAAATCAGCAGTCTTCAAAACAAATCCTCTATATCAGTCTCCACAGATGGCTCAAACTCTGATGGTTTCCAGAACATAGTCCCAGAAGTGTGATATCTAGTAAGAAGGGTCCAGGTCACCTGCTCCAGGGTCTCAGAAGGGAGGGAGACGAAGAACAGCCCAGCCAGACTGGAGCAGCAGTGTGCTCGGACCTGCTCATTGAGCACCTGGTCCGTGTCAGACATGTGAGCCTCCAGGTCACAGCTGTGGACAGGACAGACAGGTCCCTGCTCCTCCGGGACTGACATTTGCACAGGCACTTCCTGGTGCTGACTGTGTCATAGTGAAAGCAGAGCAGGGGTGTGTGCACAGGCTGGGGAGAGCCACTGCTGGTAGTCAAGGGATCAGGAAGAGCTGTTAGGGAAGCTCAAACCTGAGCCACAAAAAAAGAGCTGAAGGAAAACCTTCCAGAAAGAGGAGGAAGCAAGCCAAGGCCCCCCCAGTCAGGGAAGAGCCTGGTGAGGACAGGGGAAGAGGTGAGGAGCTGGCTCCAGGGAGGCTCTGAGGTCAGGGTCAGGGCCTGTGCTATTTACATGAGACTTCTGCTTTGGGGGGTTAAGCAGGGGGGGAAGTACTCTGAGCTGTTTTTAGAAGACCCTCCAGTTACACATGGAGAGTGGAGATTCCAAGTGGCAGTGGGGCCAAGAGGAGGCACAGCTGGACGTGGCTACAGGTGACCAGACTGCAGACCAGGGCCGAACAGCAGCAGCAGACACAGGAGAAGTAGGGGGAAGACTGGAAGGGGGGCAAGGAATAAAGGGTGACTGTCCGGGTTCAGGGGCTACGCTAGGTGGTGGTACCACACCCAAGGGAGTAAGGCAGAAGGAGTAGTTGTGGGGAAGAAAATTAAGGGTTACTGACCCCGTGGGGGGTTCCCAGATTCTTTTACTACTACCTGACACTCAAATGTAGTGCCAGAAAGTTCCAGGGGGCATGGAACTCAGGAGCGCCATGATCTCTCAAGGTAGCCCCATGGGCTATGCGTCCATCATCAGCTGCCCCTTACCACTGGACAGGTCTCTCATCTGAGGTCTGGGGCAGGACTATTCTTCCCTGTGGGGGACAGTTAGTGTGATGTAGGAACCAATGGCCCAGTGGCACTTGTCCTCCTCCAGTCCTGATGACCCAAAATGTCTTCAGACGTTGCCATGAGTCCCTGGGGTGGGGGGCACAATTGCCCCTGTGGAGAAAGACGAGTTTCGGGGAAAGCATCATTTAGCTCAGCCAGGGGCAGAGGGGGGAGGCCCAATTCCTGGGAGCTGCCAGGAACCCCACTCATTTCAACCTTTCGAGAAAGCACTTGGAACACAATAAGGGGCCGCGATCCTATTATCAAGATGACCTGGTGTCTGCTCCAGGTGCTGGCTCGATCCGTTATTAATAACAATACTTGCCCGGCCTGCAGCGCCTGGCACACGTCGGTGCTGGGGCTGAGAACTGCTGATACAGTCCAATCCTTACATTGCAAGGCCAAGGAAACTCAGGACCAGCAAGGTAGAGTGACTTAGCCAAGGTCACGTGGCTTGTAAGCCACAGAGCCAGGTACAGAAGTGGGTGCAGGGCTGCCCGGTTAGGGCTCCATCCCCCGCACTGCCTCCCCTTGGGTAGGTACCTGGGCCGAGGTTGGGCACCAACCAGCCACCATAACATGGGGCAGCAGCAAAAGGTGCAGAATGAAGACACCAGCTCATTCTGGGTACCCCCGCGCCATGTTCATTGCCCCTGCAATGGTGGTCCTGAGTTGGGTTTATCCTGCACACACTATCAGAAAACAGCCTCCCCCTCCGCAAGCACGTTCTCCTGTACACAGGCTCACTCCCCCAGGACAGCTTCAAAAAGGGAGCAAACTGGTTCTGACCCCCAGGGAGGGCCCCAAGCACCTTCCCCCAACCCCCAATTCTCACGTGAGACCCTCTTTTCTGAACTGCAAGCCAGACCATGGTAACAGGTAAAGAAAGCCTTTTTTCTCTAACGTATCAATTTTGTCATACAAAAACTTTTCAAAGCCGGGAAAATTGCATCCCATGATTTTACTGTTCTGTTCTTCTTGCTTCAACCAAAAAAGAAAAAAAAGGAAGAAAGGAACAAGATAAATAATAAAAGAAGCAAGGGGCTGGGGTGGATGTAAAAATAAAAAGTAGGAAGGTGAGGTGGTAATGGAGTCCCATTAGTGTGTGCAAACCTGCGGCCCAGCCCGGGGGTGGCGGCCAGAGGGAAGCTACAGATTTGTCTCTGAGCGTCCTGGGGGCCAGGACAAAGAGAAAGGAATGACCAGACAGAAGTTTCACAAAGTGCATGTAATGAAAGGGAAATATTTCATAGGAGAAGCACCGCTCTTTCTGATGCAGAGGCCTGGAAGAAATGATGTCCTTTATACAAGGGACATCAAAGGACATTCTATCGCAGTAAAATGGACTCCATGGAAAAGGCAACATGGGGCAGGGGAAAGAGGCCAAGTTTGAGAATCAGACACTTTGTGTTCAAATCCCCGTTTTGCCAGGGAGCTGTGTAGCTTTGGGCAGGTTAGTTACCTTCTCTGAGCTGTCGTCCTTGTATCTAGAAAATGGGTAATGAGGTAACAAATGGGAAAGGACCCAGCACACACCTACAGAGTATTTCTGAGGACACCTCTGGGTGGAATGGGCACTGTCCCCGCTGTCCCTGGCCCTGCATTCCATGAGGCTCCTGGGGGTAAGTGGGATGTGTCCAGTGAGGTGGAGCCAGAGAAGGGACTTCGCTGCCCCCCGCATTCACAGAGAAGCTCCCAGGTCTTTGCACAGTAGACAGTCCCATCCCCATAGACTCCGGGCCCTCTGTGGGCTCCAGGGCAGGGTAGAGGGCAACCTCACGCTATCCTTGGCACCAAGTCCCCAACTCTACCCCCCCCAAACTTCCCTGAAGTCATGCTGGGGTTCAAGAGACAGAGAGGTAATTGGGTCCAAAGAATCCTCCAAGTGTGTCTGCTGCCCTAAAGTATCAAGACCACTCATCCTGGCGTGGGGTCCCACTTCCACCCTCTCCCCAGATTTCTCTCCATCCTCCAAACCAGCATCCTCTGTGAGGCCAGCCCCAGCTCCTTTCTTGGGCCTTTCAAACGTCTATGTCCCCATGGCTTCACTGCACATGGCCTGGGAGGGCTCTGGATTCTAACTGGAGCTTCTCTTCTCCTACCCTGACACCCCAGCCCCAGGGCTGCAGACCAGAGCGGAGTCTCCATTCACCACATCCAGCCCATAGAGGCTCAGCAGTGCTCAGCAATGCTGCTCTGCTGTCCTCCCCTGTCTCCACATTGCCCCATTTCTGAAAAAGAATATGGGTAGGCCAGGGCCAAGGGGGGTGTCTGCACTCAAGTCTCAAATAAGGCCTAGGAAAAACCAAATACCTAAAAATCATCAGTCTCCTTGGCCCACCCGCCACCAGACTCTGTCACCTCCTGGCCCCAGGGACACAGGCAAGGACTAGATGCTTGCCGCAGCTCACTGTCTCTGACCACCGTTAGTCCGCATGGAAGCAGCAGCATCAGATGGCCAGCCCTGAAATTGCATGAACCTGGATTTGAGTCAGGGCTGTGCCACTTGTGAGCGGTGTGTATTCAGACAAATTGCCTAACCTCTCTGACCCCCAGTTCCTTCATTATAAGACAGGGGCATCATTGAATCAACACTTTTGCTGAGAAAATGTGCAAAATTCCTCTTCTAGTGCGTGGCACCTTGTAAATATTCAAAACATTTCATCACTCTCTCCTTTTCCCATGTTTCCTGAACCTTGGAAGTTTTCCCAGAGAAATAAGTTGCCCAAACTCTAGAGCCAACCTGAGCAAAGCCCCATGTCAGCTCACTGACCGCCAGAGACCAAGAAAGGAGGAAGCTGGGCCTCCCCCAGTGGGGACTCTGGTGCTGTCTCATCACTTCTCCGGGGCAGGACCTCTCTGAATGGCCGAGGCTATCAATCAGGAACTGCAATAGGAGCCAGCACCATGCAGTGCCCAGTGTAACATTTTGGGGTGTGGCAAGCCTGCCAAGTGCCCCAGCGTGGCCCCCAAAAGGCCAAAGGGAACTGGGGAGCTTCCAGGAGCCTCAGGACCCATATTGCTACCCAGAGACAGAAAACAGCGTGGAGGGAGGGCAGGTTGTAGCTCAGTCCAGGCATCGCACCCACACTCCCGGACACCTGCCTTACCGACACCTGCTGCCGTGAGCAGGAGGCTGCAGCTGGGAGCTCCCCACTAGGCATGGTAAGGCCCAGGATATGGGAGGACAGTGCCAGAGTATGAAAACCGGCAGAATGGGAGTCAGGAGACCTGTGGCCTGGTCCTGATTCTGCCACTGGTCGTCTGGACAGACTTTGGCTTGTCCCTTCTCCTCCTTGGAACCTCTGTTTTCTCTGCTGTCACCTTGGCAAATAATACCCTTCCCTCCCTCCTCCGCTATCCCTCTTCCCTTTATCATCCTCCATCATTCCTCCATTCTCCCTCCTCCCTGCAGCTCTCCTCTCTCTGCTTCCCTCATCTTCCATCCCCCCTCCTGCCTCGATCCCTTCCCCCTGCATCCCCTCCCTCCTCCCTCCTTCCTTCTCACCTCCAGCCCTTCCTCTGACCTCCACCCCTGCATCCTCTCTGCACCCTCCAGCCCTCCTCCCTCCTTCCCTCTAGCTTCCCTCTCTCCTCTCCCATTTCTTCCCTTCATTCATTCCTTCTCCTCCCTCCCTGCATCTTCCCTTCCTCCCTGCTCCACCCACCCAGGGTCATGTGAATTTCCAAGCAGAGGACGTTTGGGAAGTGCTGTGAGCAGCACGGTGCCCGTGCTCCCACGGAGGCACTCAGAGGACACGGTAACTTCAGGCTGGTTTTCTTGGAAACACTCTTGGCTTTGGCCTCTTTTCCCCCTGACGCCTAAGTAAGGATGAGCTTGCTGGTGGTAGCCTGGGCCCAGGAGGCTGTGCTACCGGCTGGTGTGACCTCATTTGGGGAGCATCTCCCCCTTCCTCCCTCACCTCGTCGGTCACTAGTCCTTCCCACAGGAAAAGTGAGCCTGCTGGCCACTGCAGAGGCAGGGGGAGAGTCCCTTTCCTGTGACACCCCCTGAGGGTTCCTTGTACCCTCTCTGCAGGGTTCCACCTCCAGCACCCACTCTACCCCTCCCCTCCACTTCTCTCCACCTCACCCCACCCCACCCAGCCCTGCCATCTCCCCCTGGTGCCCAAAGTAGTGTCTGGCCTGCCTCCCGTCCCCACTGCCAGCTCTCTCCACACACAGCCAGGAAGACCGTGGAAAATACAAACCAGAGCCCGTCATCCCCCAGCCACACACCCTTCAAAGAGACTGCATAAGGTAATTCCCTAATAACGGGCGCCCCAAGCTCTAGCCCCACCCTGCCCTCTGACAGCTCCCCACTGTGCAGAAGGGAGTTGGAAGGCGGCATCTAACAGTTAATAGGACAGGGTGGGGCGGGTCCTTCTATGCTGGATCTGTGACCCTGTCCTGAGTTTATCTGTGCCTCAGTTTTCTCATCTGTGGAATGGAGATATGATAGACTCGCCACCACCACCTCCCTACTAGAATGTCACAAAGATGAAGTGAGATTGCCACAAAAAGTGCCGAGGGTGGTCCTGGCACAGTGGGTGGCTGTCATTTGGAGAGCTGTCTGGGGGAGGAGCTGCACAAAGGGCCTTCCCTTCCCAGTCGGAAAGGTGACTCGATCCCACACGCAGGGCGCAGCATTGAGGGGTTTTATGCTGAGACTCCTCCCGTGGGGCAGATGGGTTGGAACCTAGAGACCTTCCAAGAGGCCACTGTGGTTGTCCCTGGAGTGCAGTAGGGAGGGGCTGAGCTGGGGCAGTGGTGCTGAGGAGGTCAGACCTGTTGGATGTCCAAGAAGAACAGGTGGATTCCAAAGACTTCAGGTCGTGGGGCTGGGGGAAGGCGGGTGAGAGAGGCAGGAAGCCGGGAAGATGCCCCAAGCCCAGCCAGCCTAACTGGGCTGTGGAGACATTTCCCAGGACACAGAACCAAAGAAGGGAGCTCGGCTTCAGACGAGGTGGTGACAGTGCGCAGGCCTGATTGGGGGCTCAATGTAGGAGTCATCTGCTGGATGGGTGAACACCATTTCCTGTGATGAACCACCAGACTGTCACTGCTGAGTGCCCCCTGGTTTGCCTCATGGGACAAATGGCACAGTGGCAGTGTGTTTTCTGAACCCAATCTCAGGGTTCAGACCGGCAAGGGAATTGTTGTGGGTATAAGAGGCAACCCAGGGAGCCCAGGTTGCTGAAGTGTTGGCGCTCAGGAAGTGGGGTAGGGATGCTCTAAAACCGCCCAGACCCTGGTCATATGTCATATGCAAAGGATGTAAGATTTCTGGTGTCACCAGGGCTGGGACTTGTATAGTCACACAGAGCCCTGTGCTCGGAAGGCCCCGGCTCATTTCATGCTGTGCTATCACCGTCTGGAAATTCTTTATCATTTTTTGAACCAAAGAACCTGTATTTTTATTTCATACCAGACCAGCTGGTCCTGGGGGCCCTGTTCTGCCCTGAAAAGACCGATCAGAAGAAGAGCAAGAAGGCGAAGCTGGCACAGAGGGGAGGAAGCTGAAACTAGACGTCATCTCCCTCTTGTTTTTTCTTTTCTTTCTTTTTTTTTTTTTGAGACAGAGTCTCACTATGTTGCCCTGGGTAGAGTGCCGTGACATCATAGCTCACATCAACCTCAAACTCTTGGGCTGAAGCAATTCTCTTGCCTCAGCCTCCCAAGTATCTGGGACTACAGGCACCTGCCACATGCCCAGCTATTTTTTGTTGAAGTTGTCATTGTTGTTTTGCTGGCCTGGGTCGGGTTCGAACCTGCCACCCTCGGTGTACCTGGCTGGTGCAGTAACCACTGTGCTACAGGCACTGAGCCCCTCTTGCTTTTTTTAAGAACCACCTGCAGGGCCAGGCATTTAGGGGGCCCCTGATTAGTGCCTGGCTTCAGATTGGGCGTGGTGGGTACAGAAGACCCCAGGCACGCACACACTCTTTGTTTCTGGAGGCTCTGGGGTGCCAGCAGGAGGAAGGACTAATGGTGGGGGGAGAGGAAAGCCTCAGACACACCCTGGATGTCAGGGACCCCTCCCAGGCGCTCTAACAAGACCGTCGGTCTCATTGAGGAGTCAGGCGAATCAAATGGAAAATACACGTGGGGCCCCACGCACATCTGTCTCACCACAGACTTGAAATAAACAGCAGCTCCAATCTTAGGATTGGAAAGGAGGCAGGACATGGTGGTGCAGGGCCTGGAGCCCAGAGTGAGCCAGGGTTTGAACTCAGGCTCTGTCCCTACTGGCTGCGGGACCTCAAGCCGGTCATCGCTCCCAAGTCTCGGTGCTCTGCGCACCCTGTTAGCGTTCCTTTCCATGCTGATTGGCCGGAAGGAGTCCAGATGAAATATGTAAGTGCTCAGCGTAGGGAGGGAGTAGAAAACGTTCAGTGCACGGTGGTTCATGCGCTGCACGTGGGGACAGGGAAGGGGCCCAGCGCGAGGCTGCGTCTGAGAAGGCTCTTCCTCTTAGGAGGGATCCTCCTGCCCACACACCAAACCTCACGCAAGACAAGAACACGGGTCCCCAAACATTCCCTAAGGACATTTCAGGACACCCAGGCTCCCTTCCAGGGGCCGGACAGTCCGGCCAAGGCCGTGTCACCAGCTCATCATTAACATGCGGCGGGGAGGAGGGCACCCCACACTCGCTTCCGGCCCTCAGCTCTGAAAAGTCCTGATAACAAGTGCACATTGACGGCGCAGGTTCCCCAGGGCGAGCGTGCTGTCCTCAGCTCGCATCTGAGCCCTCGCCTGAGACATTTTCTCGCTTCAGCAGTTTGGCATGTCATACAAAGGGGCTCTGATTTTTCCTGATGTCCAACTCCTCTTGCATGAAAAATGGCTTCGGTTGTCTTTCTGCCCACAGATCTCAGAGTGTGAGTCAAGGCCAGATGCCTGGTGGGCAGAGAGGCCCCTTTTGCTTAACCATTTGGAGGGTGTCCCTTCATCTAGCTTGACGGCCACTTGTGGCCTGTGGCTTTGGCCTGAAGGTCAGTCTCTCGAGAGTTGCCTGCTGGCCTCAGGCCCATCCACACTCTCATACTAGTTAATTCCCCTTTCCCTGCAGTGACTATTTCTGATGTGTCCCAGGGGTCCCACCTGGGGTGGCTGCCATTCCTACTGTCCTTGTCACCACACACACCTGGCCAACCCTCTGCCACGCAAATCAGCCTTTTCTGTAATCCCCGGTGCCTTCTTCCCTCCTGACTTTTCCTTTTCTCTCCTTTCTTTCTTCCTCATATTTCTAATTATTTCTTCCCCTTTTTCCTTTCGAGTCAGCTGTATTTAAGCCTCCCCAGCCCTCTCCTGCCTCCTGTTCACGATGGCCTTCTGGAAGTTCTTGAGGCATTTCCTAGACAAAAATGTATTATTTTAACTCTGCGATTATTAGGAGGGTTATTAAACATGAGGAGAATTCTATTAAATAGCAAATTGAGTGAGTCAAAAACCCACAGATCATCTGGTATAAAATAGATGCGACTATGGCACTGGCTGGGAAAAAATACTGGAAATTTACCAAACTGTTAAATGGGTGGTCGTGGGAACCCGGGAGTGATTCATTTCATCTTTTATCTTTTTTGAATGTTCTGTGATGTCGAAGGGGAATAATATAAGCCTGCTATTTAAATGAAAAGAATCCCAGGCCCAGTCTCCAGACGGATGAATGAATGTGTCCATCCATTCACCAGTGAAGGTGTTTGCTGTCTTTATTCTTAACTGAGTCTAGGAATGCACACCCAGGCACCACGCCCAGTCACTTCTTGCCAGCAGCTTACTACAGGGCTACCTCTGACTTATAACCAAATTGATTCCTGAATCAAAGCCTTTGAGAGCCATCCACAGTTGAATCTTTATTTCCTATCAGCACAATTTACACATTGGGTTTCCATCCCTAGAAATCCATCTCATACAATAAATGTGCCAAAACTGACCACAAAAGTAAGTGAAAAGCAAATAAAACCCAGATATATGTCCAACTTTTATCACGTATGTAAAACTAAGTACTTAATAGAAAAGCTGGGTCGTGAGAAGTTCCCTAGGGAGAATTTTTTTGCCTGAGCCAGACTGGCCAGGATGTCTTAAAACATGAATCCAATGAAGTTTGAACAGAAGATGCTTTCTTTTTCTTTTTTTCTTCCCTGGGAGATCTCCCTGTGGCAAGTTTAAGCACATGTTTCATTGCACCAAAAATCCTTGAACTCTTTAAAATAAAAGATTTTTCCATCTCAAAAATTTTCCATTGCCAGTTCTGTTTGTGTAAATTCTTCAGAAAAGTCTTTGGGTCATGAATACTGGAGGAAAGACAGTTTCTACTGTGACTTCTACTGCCCCCCTGAAATGATCCCTTGCTCTTGGTGGCAGTGAGTCTGTTGACTCTGCAAATGCCTACTGATCCCCCTGGGTCCTTGTCACCAGGTGCTGAGAATGCCACTTTTAGAGGTGTATAGTTCAGGTAAAGGGGCAAGTTGAACACATATGGTGGGACACAGGTCACAAGACCAGCACCCTCCAGCTGAGATTCTCAGATCTTGGACTAGAATGTTATTCTTTAAATTTAATCAAATTCACTGTGCCTCCAATGGTAATATGTGTCCCTTTCTTCTTGTTCAGTCTTCTCCGGAGCTGAAAACAAACCACTTATCCCTGGCCCTTAAAAACCCTTCATACTCTGAGAAGCAGTTAGGTCCTTCTTCAGTTTTCCCAGTTCTGGAGGAAAGGGAATGAAATTTGCCTGGTTTTTTGTTTGTTCGTTTGTTTTTGTTGTTTTTAAAACCTGGTTACTTTCTCCAGATTGTTTCTGGCTTCAAATGCACAAGCCTTTGTGCCAAGCACCATGGAGGTGCTGGGTCCAGAGCCCCAAAGAAGACCCTCCCTCCCCATTTATCAGGGCCAGCTTCTAAGTTGCAGGAAGGGGCCCGGGCTGGTCCTGCACGCTCCCCTCCACCCTTAGCTGTCTGTCCATCCCGAGCTCTTGTGCTCACTTCTCTGTTTAAGATCCATAATTATGAATCGTTTAAAAATAGGAGTAAATGTCTACTGAGCACTCACTGTCAACCAAGTGCAATATGCATTTTCTCAAGAACTTTCCATAAGTTAGCTCATGTTATTTTCATAACAGTGAGGAGTTCATGCTATTTAATTAATTAATCATGATGTAATCAGGTGCATTTGTACAGAAAGAGAGCTGACACTTGCTATGGCTCTTCTTGTGTTCCAGGGTCTTCCCTGAACCCTTTGTATATATGTTAACTTGCTTTATCTTCAGTCACCCAGGGGAGGCAGGTGCTGTCACTGCTTCCATTGTATAGATGGGGAAACTGAGATACAAAGAGGTTAAGGAACTTGCCCGAGGCCCCAGAGCCAACAGCGGTGAAGTCAGGACTCAAACCCAGGCTGTCTGGCTTCAGATTCCAGTCTCTTCGTTCAGCTATACCACCCCCCAGTTGGTCACGGTGGTAGCTGTGATGTACCGAAAATCTCTTACGTCCAGGCTCTTCACTTTGCCTCGTCATCACAACGCAGCCTGAGTGACACTTCTGTAGTGGGAGACTAGCCAGACTGTGACACCCACCAGCATCTGCTCCAAGGTCTCTGGCTCCAAAGCTTGTTCTGAGCTCTCTCCAGCGCTATGCTAAAAACAGGAGAGGGTGTGGGGTAGAACCCAGGACCACAGTGCCAGAGGGGGATGCAAAGGGCAGGAGCCGTCCCACAGGTGCATCCAGCTGGGCTGGCACAACAGGCTTCTCAGGGGAGGCGGGCACAGCGTTGTGACCAGAGCAGCGCACGGTGCCGGGCCCCAGGTCTGACTCATGCACACTGGGGAGGAAGGATTCTGCTGTCAGAGTGAACAGCTCTTCAGATGGGCTGCTCTCAGCAGAGAAGGTGAAAATCCCTCTGCTCAAGGCAGCTCCTTTAAGACGACATTAGCCGTGCACTTCAAAGCCCCAGAACCCGAGTTCTGCAGGGGCTGCCACCCGCCCGCAGGCTCTCACACCCAGATTCTGATCGTTGCCATTCACGTGGGGACTCCCAGCTCGCACAAGGCAGGTAGAGAAACAGCCTCGTCATACGGAGTGCTTCCATTCATGTCCTGCTCAAATGCAAGCAGAGCCTGTGAGGGTGCTACGGTTGGGAGGTGGCTGCCTTCGTGAGGTATGGGCTGAGAGGGCGCAGGGGGGAGCCTCCCGGGGAGAGGGCACGTTCTACACCATGATCTGGGTGCTCGTTATGCCCATGGGAACGCTTGATCCTTGAGCTACGCTCTTAGGATTACCCTTCTTATATTATCCTCAATACAAATTTAAAGCAAACTAATCTAAGTCCAAGGACGCAACGACTCCCAGGTGACCTGTCACCAGCCCACACGCGCCCCTCCAACTGCTGGCCCGTCTCCTCTTCAGTCCTAGTTAGTAAAGCAAGTCCCCCTGGGAGTGTGTGCCCCTAGTCCTGTGCTGAGTGTCGGGGTCTCCAGCATCCCAGGAATGCTGTTTGACCCTGGAGAAAAAGATGTCACTGTGTCTGTGGAGTCTGTGACTTGGAGCTGTTCGGAATATCATGACCTCCCACTTGCTCCCGCCTTGCTGATCCCTTGAGCAGCGGATTCTGACAGCCCCAGAGGGCAGAGCAGCAGAGGCAGAGTCTGACTTGAACTCACCTTGAGCTTAAACTCGCCCAGAACAGCCCTGGCTACTAGGCTGGAGTCCATGCTGGCAACAAGCCAAGCAAGTTCTGGGCACCCAAAGAGTCATCCATTCATTCACCCAGAAAATCTTCTCATCCATTCATTCACCCAGAAGATCTTTATTGCCGGTCTGCTACTTACCAAGCAGCATTCCAAGTGACAGGAAAGTTGTTTACACAACAGCGAATGAAACAGACAAAAATTCATGGCACGATTATATTGTCAGGGGAGGGGCGGACACTAACAAGAAGCAAGAAAAGTAAGGAGCACAGAGTTGAGGCTTATGATGTTAAACTGGCACTTGTCACTCTAGGGTGCTCTCGATTCCAGCCAGGGAAAGTCAGGGAGGGCTTCTCAAAGGAGGTGGCATTTGTTCTGTGTCTTGTAGGATGTGTAAGAGTCCTGGGCAGGGACTTGCACATGCAGAGACATGTGTCATTCATGCACACACACACTCACCTTTGCATTCTTTGTTCATTCAGCATGGAGCATCCAGATGAAAAATAGAATCCCATCCTATTCCACAAAGAAATCAGTGTCCAGTAGGGAGAGGGGAGACAGGTGGACAGCCTACTGGTGCAGTTCTACACAGAAGCGTGATGACCAAAGAGCAGTAGCAGCACAGAGAAGGCCCCTAGGCCTGGGGGGAGGTCTCGGGAGTGTTTCTGGAGGCAGCTCAGTGAGCCAGTTGAGAAAGATAAACACGCATTTGCTATGGGAACGAGGAGGAGGAAAGTGTCCCCACTTGCCTGGGTAAAGGCATGGACATACCGTGCACACTCTCAGACATTCCGTGGTTATCCAGCACCCACCGCGTCTCAGAACACAGGGTATGTTCCGGAAGGCCTAAGAAATTTGACTCTGTGGAAGCAGAAAGCCCAATAGGACAGGAGACCCAGGAGCTAGGGACAGGGAGGTAAGTAGGGCTGGAGGCTAAAAGGCCCATTCTGCCCCACACAGTGCCGAGGAGCCTGCTTCTGCCATCCTGGCCAGTGTCTCTGGTTGAGGCTCTCACCAAGAGGGCGTCCAGAGCCACCTTGTGTCCTGAGAGCCCACTGGGCTCTCCCCTGCGGGGCAACGGGCAGCAGGGTGGGAGACAGGAGACCTGTTAGGGGGACACTGGATGAGCCAGAGCAGGGGATAAGCCCTGAATGGGGACAGTGAGTGGAGGAGAGGGAGGACTTGAGGTCAGCACGTGGGGCCTAGAGGACTCAGATGAGGCTGGACAGTCAGTCTGACTGCTGCCGCACCAGTTGGAGCAGAACGCTCCAGGCTCCCAGGTCTTCTTGAACTACTATTTCTTCTCTACTTAACTAACCTCAGCTCACAGAGGAGAGACCATGGCACCACGTGTTACAGGAACTCCCTCAAGCAGCGGAGCTGGGCCAGGGTTTGAACCCAGGGAGTCTGGCCCAAGCACCATGTCCCAGACCACACAAAATGCCTCTCGTGGCAGGCAGGCCCTGCCTTCTAGAAGCAGGCTGAGAGCCACAGACTTCTTTGGGGTTGCAGGAAGAGCCACACAGGCTGGGACCTGTTTCCAGCAGGTTATGGGGCAGCTCCACACCCCAGGGCACTGAGGCCTTCTCAGCTCCTTCCTGGTGGGACCATGCGTGCCGGCCAGCCTCCCCACTCTGGCCATCTCTCCATCCTGCGGTGCTGGCTGGGAGACACATCGCTGCCCACTTGCTGTCTAGAGACCACTAACTGTCAACACCCCAGGACTAAGCCCTGGGGGACCAAAAACACAATGATGAGACACACTACGACATGAATGAACTTCAAAAAGATCATGTCACGTGAAAGATGCCAGTCCCAAAGCCCACTGTGTGAGCGTGCTAGGGTTATTGTAACAAATTTACGCTGAGTGGGCAGCTTAAACAACGTGAATGCATGGTCTCACGGTTCTGGGGCCCGGAAGCTCAGAGCGTCCCAAGCGGTTAGTTCCTGCCAGTGGCTGTAAGAGAGACCCTGTCCCTTCTGAAGGCTGCAAGAGAGAATCTAGTTTCCAGGGGGCTGCTGGCCATCTTTGCTGTTGCTTGGCTTGTAGAAGCATCGCCTTCATCTCTGCCTTCTCTTGGCGTGGTTTCTCTCTGTGCCCAAATTTCTTTTTATAAAGACACTAGTCACACTGGGTTAGGGCCCACCCTAGTGTCCTCATCTGAGCTGTGTCTTCAATGACCCTGTTTCCAAATAAGGTCACCTTATGAGGTACAGGGGGCGAGGATGTCAACATATGAATTTGGTGGGAGAGGGAGACATGATCACCCCTTAACAGCCACATCTTGTATGATTCCATTTGTATGAAATACCTGATATATTCCCAGAAACAGAATGCAGATGGATTATCTGGGGGGGCTGGGGAGGAAGGCTGGTGAGGATGACTTCATGAATACAGAATTTCAATTTAGGGGAATGAGAATATTCTGGAACTAGGAAACAGGGGCTTAGGAAGATTAGGTAACCTGCTTGAGGTTGCATAGCTGCTAAGTGGTTAAAATGGGATTTGTTCGAAAGTTGTGTTCTTTCCATTACAAGCTGAGTTTGAGCGGAGGTTTCTCCTTGGACAAATTATTCAGATTCTTTGAGTCCCGTTTTCCTCATCTACAAAATAGATTAAATATATCAACCTCATCTTCTATCCATGTGAGAATTCGGTATGTGTTAAGAGTCATGGTACATTCTTCATGCTCATTAATGGTCATTATTGTTACTCCCCCGGTCAGTCCGTCCAAGAACACAGAAACCACTCTGTGTCTTTCAGACAGAGGAATTTAATACAGGGAGTTGAGCCCCCAGGTGAGGGAAGCACTGAGAAGTTCAAACGGGAGAATGAGCTGGTACTCAGCTATGACTACAGAAAGCCCCTCCCCTCCCCCTGTGATGGAGAGGGAATAAGAGAAGGCTGTTTTACTGGAGTCAGAGGCCAGGGCATCCAGCAGGTGCTTGGCTCACGGAGAGAGGAGGGACCACAGAGGGTGGGGTTTTCCAGAAGGAATCAGACCCCCCCAGAGAAGATGCAGCAGCTTCCAGAAACTGTCCAAGGAAGAGGGGGAGAAATACCCTGACTTTCCCCTCCTCCCACTCTCTTTCCATCAGAGCCTCCTACAGACCACACCTACCCAGAAGCACGGGCAAGGGAGCCTGGGAGGTGCAGCTCCTGGGTTGAGCTCTTAGCTGTGGATCTGGCTGGCTGGTGTCGCGGCTGGTGTGATATGTTCTGCATGACACTGGCAGGTCCAAGATTGGACACAGCCCTGGCGTGTGCACACCACAGGTTTGCTTCCAGGGGCGGAGGCAGAGTTGCAGCATGGTGGGCATGCCTCATGGTTGCACACCCTTTCTGTCTGCTTATGGCACGTGCAGCTGCACACAGTGTGGCCACAGAACCTCAACCTTGATAGTACCCTGCCTGGCTGCATGAGTCCGTGGGCAGCACCTGGGAGCATGAGAGCCGTCGCACAGCATCTGTAGCTGCATCTGCCTGCAGCCCAGCCCATCCTGCTGCCATGAGGGGAAGGCCAAGGTGGAACCACATGCGCCAAGGCTCACTATGCTCCCTCCACGGCTGCCCTGTGACTCGGCAATCTGGTTACCTGAGCCAGTGTGTGCACACACCTTCCTACTCCAAATTGCTGCCATGGACAGAGAAGACAGAGCAGCCACGTAGGGAGGAGGAGAAGACCCTGGGAATCTTCAGCACCGGGTTTTCTTTTTTCCTGTCCTCCTTAGAAACCCAGCTCTGCCATCAGGGATGTTGCTGCCTCTGCCTCTTGGCTTTGCAGGTCGGCCTGGCCTCCTGCAGGGCCTGCCTCCCACCACCTGCGTCCTTGCCTCCATTATTCATTTGGCTCTTGCATCTCTCACCACTCAGACTACACCAAACAGTTCATGGTCCCCACAGCTCTCCCGATGAGACATCAAAGGGGGCTCTTTGTCTCTCTCGGGCTGGAACAGTACGGAAATTTCTTGGGGGGGGGCTGGTTCCCTCATATATAAGGCATTGAAAAGTGGGAGAGTTAGTTGAGAAAAGGATGCTATTGAGGACTTTGTGTTCCCTTCCCAACATCTTTGGCATTGTGGGGTGTTGTGGATGCACCTGTGTCCCCCCCCCCAGGAGAGATCATGTTGCGGTCCTAACCCCTGGTCCCTATGAAAGGGACCTTATTTGGAAATAGGGTCTTTCAGGTGTAATCAAGTCGAGATGAGGTCATACTCCATTAGGGAAGGCCCCGACCCAGTAGAGTTGGCCCTTATTAAGGAAAAAAGAGGAGGCCACAGCCACAGAGGGAGGAGGCCACAGCCACAGGGGGAGGAGGCCACAGAGAAGGTGGAGGCAGAGATTGGAGGGATGCACCTGCCAGACAAGGAGCGCCAAGGACTTGGGGAGCAGCGGGGGGACACCAGACGCTAAGATAGAGGCATGGGACAGATCCTTCCCCCGGTCTTTCAGAAAGAGCACGGCCCTACTGACCTTGATTTTGGACTTCTGACCTCCAGCACTACGAAAGAATACGTTTCTGTTGTTTTAAGCTACCTGTTTGTGGTACTTTGTTATGGCAGCCCCAGAAAATTAATACCAGGAAATTAATTCAGCCTTGCAAATACCTACAAAATTAACCAGTCTCCTGAAATCCCTTCCATGTGGCTCTCCAAAAATGGGTGACCTCAAGTGAAAGAAATGTGATTTTTTTGTTAGTAACTGTGTTGAGTATCACTAGGTAGGCTACAAACATAGATGCTTCTGTTTATTTAACCCTCCCACCAGCTCATGACGTAAGTACTGCTACTCTCTCCATTTACAGTTGAGGAAACTGAGTCTTAGAGAGGTGAATTAGTTTCATCAAGGCAACATGAGTATTTTTATTTCTTTCTGGGTCAGTGGCTATTTTCAAAGCTGGACTGGACTCCTAGAGGCAAAATGAACTTATTTGGGTGAGATATATATGAATTTCCTATACTTAACAAGTTACCAAAATTTAGTGGCTTAAAACAAACACAGATGTATGCTCTCACGGTTTCTGTGACTTGGAGGTCCAGACACACCGAGCCTGCTCAAGTGTACCAAGGATGCAATCCCAGACAGTATCAGCCACGTGGCTTTCCTTTCTGGAGCTCTGGGCCCTCCTGTGAGCCCACAGGAATTCTATGGCAGAATTCAGCTGGTTGTGTTGTGGCACAGAGGTCACATTCTCTTGCTGGGTATCAGCCAGGGGCCTCTCAGTCCTAAAGGCCACCCACAGTCCTTGCCACACAGCCCCACTTGAGGCTCACAGCATGGCTACATGCTTTCTTCTAGGCCAGCAGGAAAGTCTCTCTGGCTTCTCTCCCTCCAACCACCTGCCACAGCAGAGTCTCACATTACATAATCTAATCATCATATTCCCAGGTTCCACCCACACTCCAGGGGTGGGCATTATACAGGGTGTGCAGCAGGGGTGGGTGTCTTGGGGTCTATCTTAGGATTCTGCCTGAGCAGAAGGGGCTTTGGTGAAAAGGGTGAGTTCAGGTCAAATGAACTTGACTTTGGGTTCAGGCTCTATCCCTCACTGGGGGTGGGGGAATCTTAGGGAATTTTCTTTTGCACTCTTTAAAGCCAAGTCTCTTTATTTTTAAAAGTGGGGCAGTAATAGCAGACTCAAAGGGCTAGTATGAGGACGAGACTAGTTAAACCATAAAGGGCTGGCTGTTGCTAGGAGCTCAGTCATGGCAGCTTCCCCTGTCCCACTGTGGTCCAGTTGGAAGGCACCTGGTCCTGGAATTGGAAGGCCCACCCAGGCTCCAGCCTGACCTCAGCATCCCTCCCCCCTTTTGCCCAAATGCTAAGATTCACAGTAGCTTTGCCTGGTGAAAGAGGAAGATGATTTGAGATCCCCAAAGAAAATCCACTTTAGAAAGGCTTCTCCTTCCTGTACTGTGTGAAGCATGGCTTGCCTCTTCCCAGAAGCCAGAGGGACCCCCCTGCTCCCCTTGGAGCTGAGCCAAGCAGCGGGGATAGGGGTGGGGTGTGCAGGACAATGGCAGATGTCTCTGCTCCTCTACAGTCACTACATGGGTCTGTCTAGCAGCATCACTAGCAGTGAACCTTAGGAGAGTCGTCGGTAGTCTTGTGGTGGCTCCCTGCTCACGTGGGCAGGAATGCCAGCCTACAAGGGTGTTTTTTAGTTGTTTTGTTCCCCATCCTGATGTGACGCCTTCCAGACCAGGGATGGACCAGCCCCTAGGTGTCCACTCTGGATATGGGATGACAGCTTCCAGCCACATATATGTGAACAGCCAGGAAGGCAGCTGCCTCTCCAGGCCCGAAACCTTGTGTAGTTCACGGCCAGAGCCCCGATGGACTATGCAGGGATCCTGGAATGAGGGCAGGGATGTGCAGGCAGAGCTTTCTTCAGCACCGCAAAGCAGAGTCTGGTGGAAATTCTGCTGTCTGCTCTCCCATTTCCCGCCTCATCTCCACCACCTTTCCACCCACTGGAATGTCACTGGCCCCTCGCCAGGGGGAGCCTCCTGCCCAGCCCACTCTGTCCATCCCTCAGGATTCACCTTGAAGCCCCCTTCCCCACGGAGCCTGGTCCATGTCTGGCGGAAGTCCCTTCTCTGGACTCCTGGAGCACTGGGTTTTCCAGACTGTGGCGCCATGTATTGTGCCAGGTCACAGGGTACCTGGCTGCCCCACCAGGCTCCCAGAGGACAGAGACAGTGTGGACCCCTCTGGGGCCCCTGGAACACCTGAGCTAGTGTGCTCAAAAAACATTTGCTTTGTGAACGAATAGATCCAACGGATTGGGAACAAAGCAAGAGTGGGGACCCACATTGGGCCAATCTCTGTGTGGAAAATTGTGACAAATTGAGTAACAAGAGCTTATTTGGGTCCTAGCCCCGCACGTGCCATTCATTTATTCAGCCATTCAGCCAAGCACAGGCTCTGCCAGGCACCAGGGATGTCAAGTCGGGAGGTTCTTCCAACCACACAAGATGGACCTGGCCCTGCCCACCACCACGTCCACCTTACTCAGGGGAGACTTTGTCTAAAAGACAGCTCCACAGCAGCCCTGCCGTGGTCAGACGGGGCGTCAGGTGGGAGCTGCCTGTCCGGGTGGGTCTCTAAAGCCTGGTTCAGAGATTCCTGGCGTGGTGGAGGTTTCCTGGCAGGGTCGGGGCAGGGTGTAGTGTTTGCACAGCTTCCTCAGTCCTGGGGCCCAGGAGCCCTGGCCGAGGGAGCCCCAAGGTGGTCTTGCCAGAACAGCATCACAGGCCCTTCCTAGTCGCTGAGTCTCATTTGTATTTGCCCGTGTGCATCATTTTTCTTTAAGAGGATCTGTCTAATTACAAAAACTTCAGTGCTCAAGAGAATCTGGATCTGCCTGCATTTGGGCCATAGATAAAAATGTCACCCACACCGGCTTCCTGGAAGGCCCTCCGCATGGGCAGAGTGGAAAGGTGGATCTTCCTTAGGCAAGGTGAGCTTCTGGGGATAGAATCAGGGTTCCCTCCTGAGTGAAACTGGCCCACGGTATGGATTGTGTGTGCGTTTCCTCTCCTTTCTGCGTTCGCCAGCTCCCTAGACTGTTGGAAGATGTGCACGAGTCTGACGTTCTCCATCCCGGCAGTCCTGATGCGTCCCGGCAGTAGACGCAGAGCCCTCAGAACCCAGCTCCTGCTGAGTTTCCCAGAGGGACACCCCGGAGGGAGCACCCACGCCTACATCCAACACCCCCACATTGGCAGCTACCCTGGCTCATCTCTGATTGGGACTGGCTGTGAGTGCCCTGGGGGTGGCACCTGTAGCCCTCAGCTAACACCACTGGGCTCATCAACCCTCATAGGCTGCCCTGGCTCCCGTTTGCATGGGCCTGGCACTTGCCGGGAGGCTCCCCGTCATTATTAATGAGCATTGGCAGCAGTCCCACAAATTAGGGCTCAGTTGGAGACACGGCTGGGCAGGCAGGGTCGCTGGCTGCAGGGCTGTGTCATCTTCGGCGCTGGAAGAGGCTTCGTGTTGCTTCTGCTGCTGTGGCCACTACTGCCACAAAGGGCTTCATCTTCCCAAAGCAGAGATCATACACTGGGGGCAAAAGGCCACTTCTCCCCTCGCTGAGACCAGGCTGCGGCCAAGAGGCCACAATCGTCTGTCCACGTCCTCTCCATCCTGTGTGACTCACACCCACATGCCTGTCCATGCATAGACAAGCTGGCCAGCCCTGTCATTTCAAGAACAAATGCATTTAAAAAGTAACCATGTGAGGTTAGTAATAATTGCACTATCTACATGTAACTCTTCACATCTGTAAACCTCCAATAACACAATAACATTGATCTAAAAAGAAAAGGGGCCAAAGCATTTCAGTGACGCTGAGGCTTCCAAAGTGCCCCTCTGCTGCCAGTGGACATGGAGGAAGCACAGAGGGAAGAGGAACTGCCAAGTACAAACAGCCCATAATGGCCTGAGCCAGACTGCCAAATTGACCCCCGAGCGGCCCAGTCCCGGCAGCCACTGAGCATGTGAGCTGAGTGTGGTGTAAGTGAAAAACATGCCCTTCGGAACCAGATATTAATAATGAAGTTCCTATCTTGGCTCTCTCCACTTGCTCTTCATATTATTTCCCAGGGCCAAAGTTTTCCCCTCTGTGAAATGGGAACAGCAGTCCCATCTCCTGGATTTGGGGGAGGATTCACTGATAGGACAGCAACACATCAGTGTGCATGTGTAAAGTCTGCTCTGTCTTCTCCTCTGTGCCTTCATTGGGCTGTTGGAGGGTCGGGGGTGAGTGGGTGAATGATCTTTACAGGAAAGGGTAGAGTGAGAAGTGGGGGGGGCCATGGCATTGACATGGGAAGGGCAGAAGGCTTTCACCCCCAGCATTATCCAGAAATCCAAGGCCTTGGGATGTAAGTGAAGAAGCCACCTTGGGAAAGACTTTAGACTCCATCTAACATCTTTCTTTTCCTTTAACAAATTCCTCCCGGGTTCATCTTCAAATCGAGTTTAATCTGGTGTCTGAAAATATAAAGCCTGGAACTCAGAATCATTAGACGCAGACATCTCAGGCCTCTGAGGATGTACCCTGGCTCCCGCCCACGCTGCCCCGGGTCGTGGCACCCTGACAAGCTTCATTTTCCAGCTGTTATTTGCGCCACTGGAAATGGGGTGTCTCTGGCTTCTGTCCACTGACAGGGAGTTCCTGCTGGCAAACTGGAGAATGTACTATTCATATGTCTAGATCCAGATTTCAACTGGGAGGAAGAACAGCATAATGAATAATGAAAGCTTTGCCATCACACAGTAGAGCCCAAGGAACCTCAGCTTTTGGTCTTGGCTAAGCAAAGGGGAGGTGCCGGGAGGGCGGGTTGGAACTCTGCAGGGCTAGGGTCTCCTGGGTCCAGGCCAGCATTCAGGGTGGGACCGAATTTCTTTGGCAATATCTAGACTGTAGGAATTCATGACAGTGTGTACCATGTTGAAAATCGGATCGATGCAGACCTCTGAGCTTTTTTCTTCTTCCTTGTGGCCGGCACTGTTTACAAGGTGGGGATTTTTTTTAGAATCTGTTGAAATGGAACTTGTCTGACATCTGGGCACCTTGGATCCCTAACTGTAGTTTGCAGAGTGCGGCCCCTGGATTCACCCCTGGAACACTCATATTTATCATGTTACATTCAAGCCATACTTCCTGGAGTGACTTGTTGACTTAGGAAGCTGATGACAAGCAGCTCATTCATTCCACTGGCACCTCGTGGACAGCAGCATTGCAGACCCTGCCAGTGCTGCTCTGCTTCTCACACGCTGGTGGGAGGAAAGAATGGTACAGAGTGGACTTTTTTCTGCCTTTTCCATGTGGACACAGAGCCAAGGAGCCAGGAGACAGCAGCGTCCCCCCCCCCAACCCCCTGGCCCAATGTCTCTAGCCCAGCAGAAACCCTCATTGGAGAAGGAACAGCAGTGCAATTCACCCAACGTGAATCAAGCAGAGACTAAGTAGGAGCCTGAAGTTCAAAGATAAATAAGCCTCCACCTCTGGCTCAGAGATGAGACACAATTCAATATGATGCAAGAGGCTGCTGTGACAGGCTGCTGTGACAGGGGTGTGCAAAGAGTATTATGAGTACTGGAATGGATAGAGGGGGACAGGTCCAGGAAGGCTCCTTGGAGGGGGAGGCATCTGTCCTGATGCCTTCCAAGAGTTCATGTGGTTCAGGACATGAATAAAGGACCCTGAAAGGCTCAGTGTTGTTGGAGAGCAAGACCGGCTATCAGACACAAAGGGTCAGCTGAACCAGCCGGGATGGCTGGCATGCCCAGGCCTCAGCCTGTAGGATCTGGAATGACACTGATGGCACTGTGGCCAAAGTCCTGGGTCATCAGATCACACTGGCAGGTGGTTTTGCAGGAGGAGGTGACAGAGATACCAGAAAATCCCAAACTAGGGAAGGGTGGCGTGGACAGGAAAGAGGAATGGATCTGGGCATCTCTAGGAGGTGGAGCTGCAAGATTGGCCGGGGGACTGAAATACAGGCAGGAGGAAGAGGGGGGACCAAAGACACCCCCAGTGAGGACAGTGAGAGGAGGCTGAGGGTCCCCAGGGGCAGATGGCAGTTTAGCTCAAGTCTTCCCGAGACTGCAGTCCCTTTTGGACATCTAGGTGGAGGTGGGGGACTGGGAGGAGCCATGTACCAGGACACAGGGCAGAGAAGGGTTAGAACCATGCCTGTGCAGAGGTCACCTGCAGGAACCGGGGGATGGAACAGAGGACGAACTGCACACCCCGTGCCCCTGAGTACCAGACAGGGCGTGATTAGGAGAGTGTGGGAGAGAAAGGCCATGGTGCAGGAAAGTGAACACAGCTGAGAACCACAAAGGTCGAGGATGCGGTTGGGCTGTTTCCCTTGCAATGTCAGGGTTCAGGATGCTTCAGGGCTATTCTTGACAGAGTGGTATTGGGAGAAGACTCCACCTTGGCCACAAGTTTGGAGGCCCTGTGAACTGAGGCAGAGTCCCGAGGCAAGGTCTCAGATGTCTCACTCATCGCCAGGGCACTTGTTTAACGGGAACCTTCCTGAGTCTCAGATTGAAAACCGCTGGCCAAGTGCAGTAGCCTCAGCCAAGTTCCTGCCCTTCAAGAGGGCACTCACTGCCCCAAGTGTCCCCCAAACCCACAGGCAGGACACTCCTTTGCAGCCGCCCCTAGCCCCACTTCCTGCCTCTTGCTGGGTATCCAGGTCAAGGTCAAGATCAGTTTGTTGGCAAACAACGTGCACGCCCATCCTGTACCCCACCTCTGCCTGTCCACCTTAGCCTTCCAGTGCACATTTTCAAGGAGGCACATCTATCTTGGCTGTCCAGGGTGGCACAAAAACCTATAAAGAAAAAGGGTGCTCCCAAGTGGGTCTTGGGGACTCACAGAACATTCTGTCTTGTGGCCTGGGCCTTCATCAGCCCTCACATCTCCAGATGGTGCATATATGTAGTTATTTATGTGTAGTTCTTGGGGTGACAGAGCAGAGCTGTGCGAACAGTCAGGCCCCAGACCTGCACTCACTACCCAGGCAGCCCGGTGCAAGCCCCTGAATCTCTCGGGGCCTTGGTTTCTTCATCTGTAAAATGAGCAGGTGACAATGGTGGCACCCACATGAGAGGGTTGTGGCAAGGACTAGATGAGCTAAGACATAAAGTGCATAGAACAGCAGTGACCTTAGTAAGTGTCAGCTGCTGTCATTATTGTCCTTGTTAACAGTAGTGGTACCTGGGGCTGTGGGAGCTAATAATGGTACTTAACACGGGTCAGCTGCCTCACGCTAGTGGGTGCCCCCCAACAGGCTTCAGTCCCGGGTGCCTTCCTCATCTCTGAGATAGGCAAGGAACAAGGACAATTGCTGGAAATACTAGTATGGACAAGGCCCCATGTTTGGGGTGTCCAGCTGGAAGGCTTCATCTAGAATGGGTTAGGGAGAGCTGGCCCCTCTCTCCCCAACTGGCTTTCAACTCATCCCTGGCAAGGGGATGGTGGGTAATAGATTAAGAGAATTTAGATGAAATTAGTGATGCCCAAACCTTGACCTCTTTCCTAATCAGATGATGAATGGGGCTCCCACCAACTTGTTCCACCTGGCTGCCACCCTGCCTCCCCCAGCAGAATCCCAGCCTTCGGGAGTCTCCACTATCTCTTTGTGTCGTTTGCCAGCATTTCTCTTGCTTAATGGTGGGGAGCTGGAGTAGAGCTTCCCATTAACTTTTATCCTCACCATCAACAGCCTGCTTAACTCATAGAGGCAATTGTTCTGCGCTGTTCCGAGGGTTCTCCGCCGTCTCGCTCCCAGCCTACAAAGCCCTGTGCATCGGTGTCCTGCTGGACCTGTGGAGGAACAGAGCTGGCTTCTGTAGTTTATTTACTTTTCACTTTTTCAAGCAAACAAAATCTCCAGGCCTTAGCTGCAAACCTCCAGGAGGAAGCTGAGTGGCGTGATCTGGGCCAGGGACACAGGACAGGAACCTGCTGGGTGCCAGGAGCTTGGGCTATGGGCATGGCTGTTGGGACAGACTGGACAAGGAAGAGACATGGGAAGTCAAGTGATAGCCAGTGGCCAAGGCTCCCAGGCCAGAAATTAAGTGTCCCAAGGAAAGCTACCATGGGAGAAGGCTGATGTCCCCAAGCCAGGACTGTTTCCAGGGATAGTGGTAGAGGAACGGTTAGTTTGAAGATGGTTGTGATGGCAGAGACAAATTGGCTTTGGAGAATCCTCCCTCTTTGCCTTAAGTCAGCAGATGAACTTGAGTGAGACCTTGTCACAGAGCCTGGATTCTGACTGGCTTCCCAGCCTTCACTCCGTCCTCCACCCAGGAGGGAGAAGACCTTCTAAATAGCAAATCTGATCCTGTCAGGGTGCTGGCTTCCAGCCCACAAGCCTGCCACCTCTGTCCCCTCCCCAGTTTGAACTCCACCCCGGGGGCCTCCTCTTACGTCCTCAGACAGGCTCTAACCATTTACCCCTGTGCCTCTGTCTGCAACAACCACTGTCTCTTCACCTTGCTGATTCCTACTCTGCCATCAGGGGTGGAGTGACAGGCTCCCTCAGGCTTCCTCATGTCACGAAGGCAGAGATGGGATGGCTCTGGCTCCATCAGCACCATAGCTGGTGCCTAGCATGGTGCTGGGCACCTGGCAGGCCATCAGTGTGTAAGGGCTGGCTTGAATTGAAGGTCAGACTGGATCACAGTGTCCACAGCTGCTCTCCCAGTCCTCCAGTGGCCCTCATGGGGGAGATGAAATTGACGCTTCTCTTTGGTTCCAAATGGAATGAAAAGCACATGGTCTAAAAATAGCAAAACTCTTCCTGGAAAGCCCCCAGTGGGCTGGGTGTAGGCAGGACATCGGGTGCCCCAGGGGGCTGGGACAAAAGGATAAGGGCATCAGGTATGGCCACTTAGCCTGGGAGCCCCATGGTCTTACCTAAGCCGGTGATTTGGTGGCTCCCCAGGGTTCCAGGAGGCGATGGAGAATGTTCACCCAGTGCCTTGGACTGCAGATGTGGGTGGTAGGGGAGGGGTAGCCCTGAAGGAGCTGTGTCCATCCTCTGGGGTACTCATGAAGTAGACCTGTGCTTCCAGGGTCTCGCCTGGTGACCTGGCAGGTGTGGACCTCTCTCTACCTCCATCTTTGCCTCTTCTCCCACCCTCACAGAGCATAGGAAGGGAGGGAGCAGCACCGTGCTGACAGCTCTGCTTCTCAGTCTGACAGAGGCAGGTGACAATCCTGGCCCTGCTACCTTGGGCAAGTTGCTTAATCTCTCTGAACCTTGGCTTTCTCGTCTGTAAAATGGGTTTATAGGAGCTCCTAGTTCATTAAGTTATTTTTGAGGCTTAAATAAGAAAATGGAAAGAGCTTAGCACAGAGCATTTCAGGGAGCTTAGTCCTCAACAGAAACCAACCCTTATTAGTCCATCAGAAAGGGGACAAAGGGAAAAACAGGCTCACTTTGCTGGGGCTTCTAAGAGGAAGGGAAATTTTGCTCATTTTGGAAGCCACAATGTCACGGGTGTTTGAGAACAGGAAAGAGTCTGTGTCAGTCCTGATAAGGGGACAAACCTGGCCTGCTCCCTCTTGACAGCAAGACCAGCTGCCTCTTTGTCACTAGAGCAGGGCTGATTATAATAACAGCTTACATATTTTAAGCACTTACCAGGCATGGTGGCATTTAAGGACTGCATCAACTTGTTTAATCCCGCACACTGCCCTCTCTGGTGATTTCCATTTATGATCCCCATTTCACAGATGGAAAAAATGACGCAGGGGTCATCCTGGGTAGTAGTCCCTGAGTGGAGTACTGTGCTAAGAAAAATTTTATCTGTGACCAGCGGGCAAAAGCCCTGTGATCAATTAGTAATGTCTGTCTCAGGCGTGGGAAGGGAGGATTCAGCTCCCTGCAGACCATTTATTCACCATCAACCACCCACGGCACTATCAACATTTGGGGCTAAATCATTCTTCACTGAGGCAGATGGGGGTTGTGCTGTGCACTGTGTAGGTGCCCACAAGATGCCAGTAGCATCTTGCCTGCCCCACCCCAAATTGTGGCAATCAAAACTGTCTGTAGACATTGCCAAATGACCGCCAGGAGGCCAGCTCACCCCAAGTTGGGAAACTTGGAATCAAGAGACCAGCATTCTCGGGGTAGCTGTGTCAACCAGCCTGTCACTGTGGAAATGGCACTTTACCTCTCCAAGCGTCAGTTTCTTAATGTGTAACATGAACAGGATGAAACAGATGATCCTAAAGGTTTCTTCTGGCAGTTTATATGATTCTCCACTATGATTTGCCCTCCCTCACCCAGTCCTTTCAATTAAAACTCTCAGGTTATTGGAGTATAACTTTCCAGAGATCTGCAGAGGCAAACCAGCGGAAATGCCTTGAATCTGCAGAGAGCTATTTCGCCCCTTGCGGCTCCATATTTGCTCCTCATTAGAAGAAAGAACGAACGAAGCAAAGAAAACAAACAAACCAAAAACCCAACCCTTGGTACTGAGATTTCATGCAAGCAGCCATTGCCAAATGGACGTGTGTCTAAGAATCACAGAGACGATAACTGAACGGCCATTTCCCTGTGCTGGAGGAGGAAACGAGTATCGGTTGGGGAAATCTCCCCAGCTCCATTCAATTATGAATCTCGGCAGGAAGCCTAGAAAATCCCGGCCCACTCTGGAACAAAGTGGTGCAGGAGGCGCGAGGCTGGCGCAGTGGTCCTTGAAGAACTTTCTGAGCCAGAGGCGGACCGGTGAGAGAACAAGGGGCAGGGTGGGTGGGACCCAGAGCCAGCTTCAGGGTCCTCCCAGCAGGTGTTTTACAGAATGGCAGCTCTGGTGCAGAGGGAGGCCTCCCAGGGCTTGGGTCATTGATGGCCAGCTAGTGGGAAGACTTTTTTTTTTTTTTTATCAAGATGGAAGAGGAACTACCATTTCTGGGGACTCTTCTCCCTGCAGGGCACAAGTGCCATTAGGCCTATGGATGGAGATGTAGTCACAGAAGCAGGGTGCTGTGAGATTGGCCAGCTGACCCAGCAAGTGCTTTCCCAGTACGCCCTTCAGCTCCTCAGGTCCCTGAGACCTCAAGACACGGGTCACACAGCCCCCACGTGATGACTGGGGCTGGCTTCTAGAACAGCTTGCCTCTCCACTATGCTCTGGGCCTCTCTATGCTCATTTTTGCGTCTTCTAAAGTGTTACAGACCTGCCCTGAGGAGTGAGGTAGAGCCCGGCTGCTGCGCCCATGGGAAGTATGTTGGAATCACCTTCGGGCAAAGGTGTGACTGGTTAGGGTTAGGGGTCTAATGCTTATAAGCACAGACTGACTTCTGCAGCCAGATCTCCAAGTAGGACTTTACTGGGAAGATGTGGAAGGGGAGTTTAACAGCCAAGACTTAGGAAGGCATGAGCCAGTAGCATCATGGGGAATACCCCATTTGTGACCCTGGGTCTCCTCTGTCTCTAATCCAAAATCCAAACTCTGAAGGGAGCATCTCATTGGTCTGACTTGGGCCCGAGGTGTGCCCTGGGTCCGGGCTGAGGGCAGGCCATGAAACGCAGGGCTGGAGGAGGTTCTTTGAGAGGGACTCATCCCCAAGAAGGGAGCTCCCTGTGGGCACACCCCAGAGGGGCTCCAGAGCCCCAGGATGGACGGAGTGCCAGGCAGATGGTCCACTGCCCCCACCCCACTTTCTGCCCCTCTCAACTGCTGCCCAGCTGCTCACAGCACCAGATCCTTAGCGTCCAGGACCTAGAGAGATGCCTCTGCTTGCCAGACTAACTCTCATCTCCAGGTTCCAGGTTATAGGGAGAGCTCAGAGGCAGAAATTGATTCCCTCCAAGAATCCCACTTGCTAAGGGAAGGTGTTTGAACCAGAATGGGTCCCCTTGCTGACTCAATGCCACAATCCAGCCCCATCAAAATAGGTGCCTTCTTCCATCCACTGCTGAAGACAAGGGCGACTTCTCTCCCAAATTCCCACCCACCCCGCTCCACTCCAAGCCACCCTGTTGTGGGGAGACACCTCTCAGACCCATGGCTCACCTGGAGATGGGGCCCCTGCCCCACCACCTGCTTCTACAGGAGAGAGCTGAAGGACAAGGTTCGTGGTCCAATCACCGTGGAGCCTGTTCTTTACTGTTGGGTCTGAAACAAGGCAACTTAGGCCCCGAGCTGCTCAAGCAGCTCTCTCCCGAGACTGGTGGAAGTGAGGGTGAGGTAGGCTGCGGCCCAGGAGGCTGACACCGTCCCAGCACTGCCCTTCCCAGGCCCTTGTGCTCACAATGCAAGGGAGGCAACAGGAGAGCGCTTGTGGTCTCCAGGCAGCTGCTGCCCCTCTAGGCCTAAAAGAGGACACTCGAGGCCCAGGGTGGGGCCCTCAAGCCTTAACAGCCCAGATGCCGCCCAGCTGGCCTGAGAACGGAAGCCTAGACATCTAGAGCCTTGAGGGTCTGGAGCTCCCTGTGTGCGTCCTGAGTCGTGTGGAGACGTTTCCAGCTTCAGGAATGCTCCTGGGGACACCTCAGCCCATAGTGTGGTACTCAGACCCCTTCCTGGGCAATTCAGGCCTGCTCCTGGACAGCAGCCCCCAACCTGCTTTTTCAGGCTCAGTAACCTGGGTCCCACTTTTTCTTTTCTCTGTCTGAGCTGCCATTTGTCAAAGGCTCTGCAGCCCTGCGTGAGTGCCAGGCCCTCCCAGGCTTCTCAGACACCCATCCAGCACCTACCCTCATTCTTTAAAACCCCACGAATCTGCTGCTTCCCTCAGAGCGCGTGTCACTGGGTCTTTGATTCTCAGGTAAAGTGTTCACTCCGCTCCCCAGCGAGGTCAGAGCTCCCCAGCCGGATCCACAGGGCCTGGCATCCATCAATAAATACTGACTCAGAAGAAAGAATGGACAGAGTGGGATGGATGGACCACGTTTATATATGAAAAAAGAAAAACCCATCCAGAGCCTAGAGGGACCCCAAGCGCCTTGATGACTTTAAGCTGTGGCCATCAAAAGAGGAAACAGGTGTGTGTGGAAAAGCTTCCAGCAGCCACTGGTGTGGTTGTGGCGTCTTTTGTCCAAAGAGACTTCCCAGGTGCTATATCCTAAGCATCCGGCCATGCAGAGGACATAGAAGGGTCTTCTAGCTCCAGTCAGAAAACAATCTGATCTGAAGCATCTCTGAGAAATGAGGAGTTGAAAACTATATCCTCACAACACCGTCATGACTTATTCTTCTCAAGGTGCTTAGACCAACGTGGGACTCTTGGGTTCTCACGTCAGCTCTGAAAGTTGTAAACGTATTTCCGCCACTTTCTGGATGAGAAGCAGCTTTCCCAACCCCTGCTCTGCCCCCTGGGCCAGGATCCTTGGGAAGGTGGTGTCTGAACTCTGGACTCCCCCTTAAGAGCCCTTTCCTCACTCGTCACTGGATTCCTATGAACCAGAAAGCCCCAGAAGGACAGAGGCCACATCTGTCTTGTTCTCTAAAATTAATTATTGCTGTAATAGAAACATGCCAAAATGTTTAATGCCTGAAACTTAATAGGACTTGATTTCCTGTTCACGTAATAGCCTGAAGTGGGTGGTCCTCTTAATGGACAGCTGCCCTCCACAGTGTGATTAGGGACCCAGGCCCTGCCCATCTCGTGGCCCCACCATCCCTGTGGCAGGTAGGGGAAGTTACTAGGGATGGAGGGGCACTCCCACTGGCCTCATCCCAGGAAGAGATCACTTTCTATTGGACAACTTGGTCACATGGCACATCTACCTGCAAGGGAAGTTAGAAAATAAAACATAGCCTCATGCCCAGTAAGAAAAGGGAATACATTCTGGAGAGCAGAGAGTCCACCACACCTCTGAGTCCTCAGTATCTAGCACATATTTATTGAGCGAGTGCTCCTGGGAGCAAGTAGTACATATTTATTGAGCACTTGCTCAATATTGTATGTATTCTCAAATTAGATTGAGAAACTGTAGGTTATAGTGGCTTAACAGGGTCTTGAAGAAAGTCACTAACAATCAAGAAGCTAGGGTGCCCCCCAGAACGTCCAGCCCAGCCTGGACTCTTTCTCCACGCCTGGAGTTTTTCTGTCGTGGGGGTTTTCCCAGCCTGGTTGTGGCTGGAGGGTGGTCAGCCTATAGGAGACCTGAGTCCTCCAATGGGGAATTCACAGTTATTGGGGTTTTTTTTGATAGACCTGGAAGCAGAGGAATTGTGGGGGGGGACCTCAGGAGGAGATTATCTGAAGGAGGAGGCAGGATGGAGTGAAGAGCTGAGGGGATGGGAGAACTGGGGGGCCTGAGATGGTGGCAGCAGTGGGGAATGCTGTCCCGTGTGCCTGACCATGCATTTTCCCCTAATCCCATGCTAGGGGTTACATTGTGCCCTTCCTCTAATCCTTATCCTGAAGTCCCAACCTCAACACTTCAGAACATGATCTTATTTGGGGTAAGGTCTTCATAAAGGTGATCCATTAAAATGAACCCAGTAGGGTGGACCCTAATCTAGTCGACTGGTGACCATATGAAAGGAGGAAGTTTGAACACAAATGCACACAGGGATAATGCTGTGTGGAGAGAAGGCTGAGATGGAGGTGATGCTTCCACAAGCCCAGGAACTCCAGAGGTAGAAGCAGAAGGGCTGGGGCAGGGGTGAGGTGTCCCAGGGAAGCCAAGGACATGGGACTTTACTGTCTTGCCGGCAAACATCAGAAGCTAGGTAGACGCGTGGCAAAGACTTCTCCCTCACAGCCCTTGGGGGAACCAACACCATCCACACCTTGACCTTGGACTTCCAGCCTCCAGAAATGTGTGACAATACATTTCTGCTGTTGATTCTCTAGCTTATGTTAAAGCAGTCCCAGGAAACTCACACACCCAACCTCTCCGTGCTGGAATGATCTTGGCCAAATCACTTCCATCCCGGCCTCTGGTCTATCATCTGTAAGCGCATCTAAGGGCAACAGCTAGGGTCTCCACACCATGGGCATCACATGCCATTGCCCTGTCACGGCCATGTGACTAGCTGGGGTCGTGGGCCAGGGGTGATTTCACACCTCCTTGCTGCCTTTTCCCCATGAAGGTAGGAATAGCACCCCTAGGGTCTTCTGACCTCAGCTCACCCCACCTGAGTCTGCTCAGGCTGCTATAACAAAATACTAAAAATTGAGTGGCTTATCTACAACAGAAGTTGTATGTCTCACAGTTCTGGAGGCTGAGAAGTCCAAGATCAAGGCGTTGGCAGACTCAGGGTGTGTAGAGGGCCTGTTTCCCATAGACAGTGTCTCTTGCTGTGTCCTCACCTGGTAGAAAGGCCAGGTGAGCTCTCCAGGGTCTTTTTATGATGTTACTCATCTCACTCATGAGGGGTCCACTAATCTCCTTCTAAGGGCCCCACCTCCTAACACCTAACCCTGGGGGCTGAGATTTCAACATCAATGGGTCAGGAGGACACAAGCATTCCAACCACAGCATCCCCATGGAGACAGTAAAGTCCCATGTCCTTGGTTTCCATGGGACACCTCACCCCTGCCCCAGCTCTTCTGCTTCTACCTCCGTCATGCTTACCCTCCAACACACCAGGCCATCTGTGTCCCTAGAACTGTCGCATCTTTGCTGCCACTGTTCTCTTCATTGGCACTGTCTGTCATAGCACCTCCACTACACACAATGGCACCTACCCAAATCCCAGCCTTCCCCCACGGCTAAGAACCATCCTGGTGGCTGCACCCGTCCTCCCCGAGCACTCACGGTCCTGCCTGGGTCAGGGCCCAGGTCGCCAGCCCTTTCTCCAGTGTCTCTGTCCCCTAGTGAAAGGTTATTTTGGCCTAAAGCACTGGCCAATACCCTTAACCCAACAATCTGATCATAAAGAGGCCCAGCTCCAGACAGACAGAGCTGCTTGTAGCTGAGAGCATACTGTGTCCTCCTCCCAGGTGAGCGAGGTGAGGCTCTGAAGTCAGGTGGGCTGAGTTCAAAGCCCCATTAGGGCACTTAGTAGCAAAGGGGGTTAGTAATCCCATCTACTTCATAGGGTAGTATGAAGACTGACTTAATAAATGCCAGGTGCTTCTAACAGGTGCTAAGTACCAAAGATACTCACTGTCACTCTTCTCATGAGGACAGCACTCTTCTACCCACCCCTCACCCGTCAGCCTGGCTGAAGCCCTGCCACCTCCTCCACCAAGTTCATTTCTGGAATGGTCTATATCCTGCCGGGCTGTACCTCCCCCTCCCCATGGGAAGAGGAGTGGCATGGGGAGGGGGCCAGACCCAGGTGGTTAGCTGAGGACAGGAGGGCCCAGGTGCTCTGAGCACCTATGACAGGCTCCCTCTGAGACACAGACTTGGTCTTTCAGGCCCTTGGACCAGGGCTGTGACCAAGTACAGCCACTCACTCCACGGTGTACAGTCTGGTGACACCTCTGATTTGGAGAAGCGAGATGGCTGCTGTAAATCCCGGTGAGGTCACACGGGTCGCTCTCTAGAACCGTAATCATCCTTCGGTTATTTTCTGTTCCTAAGAGAATCCGGATGAAGCAGTGAGGTGGCCGGCCCCCATGAGGGTCTCACCCTGCCGTCCTCTGACCTGTATGGCCCCGGTGAGCGTTCTTTCCTGGTCCTCGGCTGTATCTGGTTCTTTTCCTCTCCTCGTCTCCTGTTGACCAGGGAAGGAGGGGTGACAGGGAACCTTGAAGGGGGGTCTGTCTCCAGACATGGGCTCACACCCTCATCTCACGCTCCGCTGTGAGCCTGAGGTCCCTTCCCCTGCCTTCCAGCCCCCAGCACCACCTGAGGCGCTGCTATGCATTTATTTTATCTTCCAGTGTTGGCGACTGCCCCCAGGACGGGAGCTCTGAGAGTGCCAGGACTCTCACTCAGGCTGGTAGCCCCGCTTGGCACATTGTGCGCTCTATAAAGATGCTGTCAGAGGCTGAATGACGGATGAGCAAGCTGAAGTCGGCTGCGGATGAATGAATGGTGCGTGAGTGAACAGAAAGGCCCCGCTCAGGCTCACGCCCTGCTTGCCCCTTTTGCTTTATATCCACGTCGGAAAGGGACCTAGAAACGACAGCCCTGCTGATCCTGAGCCGCCTTCCTTCCCAAGGCCTGGAGACTCCCATCGCCTCCCCTTCTCTGTCAGGAAGCCATTTTCTTGAAGCTCACCCGTCTCTCGATGGCCCTCAGGTTTCGCTTCCTGTTCTGTCTTGGGCAGGGGATCCCCAGGGCCGCACTGCCTGTGGTGCCCCCGTCCTGCCTCCGTAGAGGGTTCTTGGGAAGGCAGCAGCATGGAGGCAGTGAGGAAGCGTGGACAAGGGTTCAGGGCTCCGGGGGCCACCACTCCACACAGCAGGTGTCGCCAGAGCCTCGCTTTCCCCTTCTGTCAAATGGGCCGAAACAATGTTGTTTCAGGCATAGCACAGAGCGTTCATCCGCAGAGGGACTCGGGGAAGCAGGTCTTCTGATATCCCTAGGCCCCTTCCCTCCATCTCCAAAGGTGTGTCAGTGGAGAGGTGGAATGAGCCGAGCCAGCACATCCATCTTCGTCTCAGCCTGCCCAGATGGCCATCCGAGGGGACAGGCACGGGGGAGGAGAAGCAGTGCAGAGGACGTCTTCAGTTTGAGTTGATCCCCGCCTGGCTTGGCCCTGCAGGGACTCACTCCTTAGAAGCAGTGGAGAATGGACTTCAGAACAGCCCACCCAGGGACCAGTCATGTCCTCCACTGCTCAGAGGTTGCCCCTGGGGTCGGTAATCCTCCAACTTCAGCTTGCGGTGCAGGGCACTTCCCGCAGGCAGCCTGCTCAGTGCCGGGGGCAGGAAGCCAGAAAAAAATTCGTGCGGCTGAAGTGAGGTGTCCGTGCACCCATGTGGAGGTGGCTGCTGCAGCTGTGCGTGGCTGGGGAGAAAGGTGGGCTCAGAGATTCCAGGGGCACTTTCAGCAGGGGCCTGTTTATGGGCATCAAATGAGGTAACACTAAGGAAATGCAAATGATAAAGGATTTCAGGAATGATTGCCATTAGTAAGTCACCCTCTGACATTCTTCCTTCCAGGATTCCCTTAATTACATCAGGCCTCTGAGGAAGCCCATTACAGAGGCTTATATCAGGTGCCAGTGGCCCCAAAATGGCTTAGAGGGTGACCAGCACTCTCCTGATTTAGCACTGGAAGTCCTATCCTATATGGTAGCTTCAGCCCAGAGCTGACCTGGAAGTAGCTTATCTTGGGTGACCTCCCTACGAGTGCCCCAGGTTGGTCCCCTGGCTGTGCTTGGGGTCTTAACCCCAGGGCATGACCTTCTCAGAGGTCACAGAGGGAGAAGAGGCTGGGAGATTCACCAGTGAGAGACTAGTGTGCCACCCAAGCGCTCCCCTCGGTTCACACCTCTGCCACCAGCTCCCATGTCTGAGTACCTGTGTGGTCATTTCAGAGCCGCCACCTCATCTTCACTTCCAATCAAAGAATCCAGTCTCTTTTCTTACTTTCTTGTATTGATTCATTTTCAGACATTGTAGAAAATTCAGAAAACACAGAAGAATGCAAAGAAGACAAATTTAATCCATTCATTCCCCTGTCACTCAGAAATTAAAGGCTGGACACGTTCGGGGATATTACTTTCTGCATGTTTCCTGTGCCCACAGAAATCGCTCTAATAAAAGCGGCCCGTTGGGTGCGGAGACCAGTGAGATGAGTGGGCGTGCCCATATGGGCACTCCTCCGGTTCCTTTTCTCCACAAAACAGTCACAGGGCAGTAAAGCTGCTCCCTCTGGCCCAATTCCTGGGTTTTGTAGGTGACAGAACAACTTGCCTGAAGCCATGTGACTAACTATGGAAGGCCAGGGCCGCAGGGTGCCTGGGATCATGGCCCAATATCCCTACTGTTTGACCACTCAGGATCTCAGAATGACCCACCTTACATACCTCTCAATAGATAACAGCAAACAGCCAGTTTGTGGCGAGAGAACGCGTGTGGTGTAGACTGGAAATGGCTTTCTCTCTTTTTGCATCAGCCATTCATTTCCTCCCTGTTAAATGCCTTAGGCCAACACTAACAAAATTAAATGTGACAGGGATAAATGTGAAGTCCTTAGAGCTTAACACACCACTCCACAAAAACAGATCGAGGGGGAAGTGAGGTAACTCTCGTGCAAAGGCCGGGGTTATACCACGTCCCATCAACAGAAGCATGGGGGCCAGAGAAGAGGGGGGCGGCGCCCGTGTGCTTTGGGCTGGCCAGCCCCGACCTGAATGTTGGGTTTGGTGGCACCCAGAGTTGGGAGCAGACCCAGAGGTGGCAGCCAGTGTGAAGAAGGATCTTGGGGACATCAGCGAAGAAATGGCTGAAGGTGTTTGACCTTTTAGGGGCCTGTCCCTTATGTTACCTTCAGGGGCAGAGAACAATCCCATTCACTCTCCATGAGGCCAAAGGCCCATGTGGGTTGCTACTGAGCACCTCAGCACCTAAGGGGGTCCAGAAGAGGGGCATGCTCCGGGACGGCCATCTAGTCAACATCTAACCAACGATTTGGTGAGCAGGCATGTTGGTAACTCGTTCAGGGATGAATGAGTGAACAAGCAAGGGGACACTGCCCAGCATTAAGGCAGAACCAGTGATGGATACACACAACAGCTTGGGTGAATCTCGAGAGAGTTATGCCAAGCGAAAACAGTCCCCAAAGGTGACATGCTGTATGATTCCATTTGTAGAACATTCTTGAAAGGACAAAACTACTGAAATGGAGAACATCTTTACAGCTATTTTGGGTCAAGGAGGGAACAAGGCAGGAGGGATATGGGCAAGGTTATGTACCCAGGAGGGACCCCGGTGAGGATGTGAACATTCTCACTTGACCTATCAAAGTCAGTGTCCCTGGCTGGGATACTGGACTATAATTTTGCAAGACGTTTCTATTGGGGGAAACTGGGTATAAATGGTGCTTGGATGGTTCCGGAATTATTTCTTACAACTGCAGTTCTCTCAAGAAAAGCATAATCTTTTTAAAGATGTGGGGACCTCACTTATATATGTGTGTGTGTGTGTACCAGTACCTTCCCACAAAGATGTGGGAAGATACATAGCAACTGAGTGGTCTTCCACTGAAGAACAAATCTGAAAGGAGAGATTATCTACTTTTTCTTTTTTAACCTCTTGTTCGGTTTGTCCCAAGTATGTATGACTTGGTCATTTTGTTTAGACTCATAAAGTAGCCAAATAAATAAATAAAGTGTGGAGAGATCCACTAGCCCTCCCTATCTGGGAAAATACTTATTCCGGGTCCACAGACATCTGGGGTGTGGAAGCCAGAAGTGAGGGAGGTGTGGCCAGCCACACTGGCCTCTGTGTCCCCACCCCTGAGGCCAGCCTGTCTGTCCTGGTGGTGCTCTTTCCTCTTGCTCACACACCCTCCTCGTCCTCCACCAATTCAGCTGCTCACGAAAGAGCAGAGGATGGGTGATTTCTGGGTCCAATAGAAGCAAATCTCTCCTGAGCCACCATTTAGGGCCAGTAAGCACCTGAAGTGACTTTTGAGATCCCCAGGAGATAAGGGGTGTGGTTATGCCCATTCTGCAGATGGGGAAACTGAGGAGTTGACTGTGTTGCTCAGGCTGGATCCCACACGGAGGACGCTGTCAAAGCATGTCCCACTGTAGGCATCACCTCTGAGGCCCTCACTCTGTCTCATCACCATCCCTGACTGGGCCCAGCCCACCCACTGCTGGCCCTTGAGGCCCAGGTGCATTGAGGAGGCTGGGTTGCTACTGAGCACCCCAGCACCTAAGGAAGTCCAGAAGAGGGGCGTGCTCGGGGACGGCCATCTAGTCAACATCTAACCAACAATTTGGTGAGCAGGTGGCAGAGCGGCCTGCTCTTGGCTCATGGGGGATCTCTCCCAGCTAGAAGCTAGAAGCTGGGAGAGAAGGTGTGTGTCTGCAGCTGACCTTGCTGCCAAGACCGTGTGCTCCTGACCATCTGAGATCAGGGGTACTTGGGGACCACTGCAGGAAAAGAATTGGCCCCAGTTGGAAACTTTCCAAGTATGGGCCACCCAGGACAGAAGGCTGAGCTGGCCACGCGGAGTGTGGCTGGCAGACGGGGTGTGACACAGATAGCCTGTGACCACCCGCTTTCCACTGGCATCCAGTTCTGTGCTGGGCATCCCAAATTGCAGGGAAGCTGAGGAGTGGACAGCCGAATGGAAGATTCTGGAAGGGAGGTCCGACCTGTCCTCCTGCAGTTAGTAAACTACCCAGGGGGTTCTGCCTGCCACTCTGGGAAGGCCACTTCTCAGAGTAGAGAGGAGAAAAACAGGAAGGAGATGGTCTCAGCCCTTCTAGAAGTTTCTCTCACTCCCGCTTCTCTTCCTTCAGTCACACTGAGTTGGGGGCCTGGAACCTGCACCGCTGTGTACTTTAGGCATTCACCGTAGCGCTGGTTTGAGAGCGAGAAAGACTCCGGCCCTGGGCCCTTGCATGCCTCCCTCACTCCTCTGCCCGAGCCCTGTTCCTAGCACACAAGTTCTTTGCTATTTTTCATGATGGAGATGAGAGTCCCCTTGGTAGGAGATCCCACCTCCTGCTTGCTTGGGGCAGGACTGCTTAGCTAGCTCCTTGTCAGTGATCATGGCGTGACCCTTTACTCTCCCCGGTGTCTGGACTTGGACCATGAGCGATATGGTCACCTCTGGGGGACATTGGCGGTCTGTATCTCTCCCGTGCCCCCACTAGACCCAGGACACTGGAGCTGGCCTCTCCTCTCTCTTCACGGGAATGAATGGACAAGAGGACCCGCAGAACATTTACAATGTCCTTTTCCTCTCGTTCCCTCCAGGGATCTACAAAGGGCACTGCTTCCGGATCAATCATTTCCCTGAAGACAATGATTATGACCACGACAGCTCGGAATATCTCCTTCGTGAGTATCAGGAAGCTCTGGCTCCCTTTTCACGTGTTTGGGTAAAGGGCGGTGAATAGGCAGCTGGAGGAAAGATGGATTTTTAGAACGTGAAGAGGGTGCTTTTCTCAGGGTGCCGTAGTCACTCTAGGATTCAGAAGAGGTGGCTTCAGAGACTGGGAGAAGGGAGCTTTGTTCAACACTGCCTGGAACGCTGGGTATCCCAGTGGGGTTACTTGGCTGAAGGGCCCATGCCATGCGGAGACCCTCACAGAGCTGGGAGGATGCTGGGCGTGGCTTTCCCCCTCCTGGGGCTGCTGGGCAAGGCTTGCTTCAGAGTTGCTGATTGGCTGAAGGCATCCCCGAGGGGTGTGGCACCCCAGCACATTGCCCTGCTAGGGCTGGGCCTGGATATGGCCACCTCACCCCTCCACACTCCCAGCACCCTAGTCCTAAAAATCAGATAAATTCACACACCAAGACAGCTTCATGGGGTGCTGAGATGCCTGGGGGAGGGTGCAGGGCGTCCCCTGATATGTGGGCCTTAAGTCTTTCATGACACCCCTTGCTCCCTCCTCCTGCCTGGGTCTTGTGGCTGGGTGGGGGCCCCAGATTAGAGCTGAAAAGTCACAACACATCCTGAATTCTAAAGGACACCCCAGCCCACATCCTAAATCCAGATCTCACCCCTGGGCCTGTGAATGCCTCTCTGGGAGGAAGGAGAGAGCTGTCGCTGAGCAGGAGCCTAGAAATGCAAAAAATAGCACCGTTTGGAAGTCATTTTCCCCTTTCACATTAGCCAAGACATAGGAAGAGCTGCTCCCAGCAGCACCTCTGGGGCTGGACCCAGCCTTATTTATGGAGAATCGATATCAGCGCCCTCAGAGGGAACACAGTTCACTCTGCACCTGCTCATGGATCAGTTTTTTCTAAGAGAAAGGATTTTGATTCTGAGTCATCTAGTGAAACAGACCAGCGCATGGTTCCCATGGAGCCTGAGGCAGTGTCAGGCTGCTCTGGCCAGGCCCAGAGCCTGAAATAATTTGACCAGAGCTCTGCCTCCCATTCCTCCCCACCCCGACCTTCCCCTCCTCCTCCTGCCTGTCCTCGGGTCCTGCTTACTTTGGGCCCAGACTGAACCAAGCAAACGAGATTCCCCCAGGGCCATCACAGATAGTTATGGGGGTTGCACACTGCATAGCTCACAGGATGTCCCTTGCATAGACATGAAGGTATGAATGACACCCTTCACGTTGTGTAGTACATGGCCTGCCCAGCCATCTGCAGGGGTCCTTGGTGCTCAGCCCAGCGGGGTTGTCTCCACTGGAAATCACCCTAACTCAGAATCTGCCGTTCTTTGCATTTTTTGCCCAACCCAGTCCCGTGGTGGGGCTGCCACAAGAGCACCTATTTCTGTGGTGGCTCTGCTGTGCAGGTGTAGTTAGTGCCAGCCCAGGAAGGCCCAAGGCTGTGCCGCTCACGCCCATCCTTTGACAATTCAGGAAGGAAGTCACCTGCCAGCCGTGCATCCTGTAGTCTTCCAGAGAAGCCAGGGTTGCCATCTTTGTCACAGGGCTTCCTGAAGGCCTCCAAGTTCTTGTGATGCTTCTGGGATTCTGAGGAAGGAGGTGAGGGGGAAAAAACTGCTTCCTCTCCATCTCCCATGGGAACTGGCCAGAGGTTAAGGGCATTGGCACTGGCTGTTCTTTACTCGTCTGTCCCTGTCCCACTCATGGCCCCAGAGCTTTGGGATCTCTCTTTGGATTGGCCTCAAGATATATCAGGCCCCACCCCAAAAGACACATCAGCCCAGAGGTCAGCCCATTTGCTTCTGGGGTTCCCAGCAGGAAGGAACAGGGAAATGAAAGGAGGACCATTTGAACAGGTTTGGGCAAGGTTAAGGGTGAGCCAGGAGGAGCCCTTACGCTCTCCCACCTGCACAGGGGAGGGAGGCACCTGTGGGAACCTGTGAAGGGGCCGTGAGGACAGGGCCGCCTGGCAGGGCTCCGGCCATCGTGAGGAAATGCCGCCTCCTCGTCCACAGTCTGGCAGCAAGTGAGCCGGGGGACACTCCCCCACCGAGAGTGGAGGATTCAGACCACACGCCCAGGCCCCTGGGGTCCAGGGCAGGATGGAGAAGGGTGGAGGGAGGGTCTGGAGGTCCTCGGGGAGCGCACAATCCCAGGAGATCGGCAAAGTGATTCTCCCAAATAGAGTCACAGTGACAGCACAACAGCAATTAAAGCTCATTTGGAAAGGACATGTTTCCTTAAGTGTATGCTGTGGGGAGAACACCCAGGTTCATTAACAAGTCCAGAGATGCCCACAGAACAGACGGGTTGACGCCTCCTGGCCTGTGGTCTCAGCTTCTGGTGGAGCTGACTTCCCAGATGGAGAGAGGGAAGTGTGTTTCCACTCAGGGGCTGTAGAGACAGGGATGTGTTTGGCCCTAAAACTGAGCTCTGCCCATGTCTTTGATGGTCTTTTACCTGCAGAGTGCAGGTACCTGTGAACTTGGAGCCGGGGGTAGAAATGGTCAAGGTCATAGTCACCCTGGGCACCTGGCTTGTGTTTCCCAGGCCCCTCAGATTCTCGGCATTCCAACTTCTGATCTCTCTCTGTCCAGGCTGTGGAAGCCAAAGATACGTAGAAGCACAGGAGAGGGCTCTCTGGGGGCTGACATGTGCAAGAAGTGAGGGTTCACAACAATTCATTTATTTACTCATTGAACAAGTTCCCATGGGCCTACAACGTGCCAGGCACAGCGTTAGACACATGGGCTACATCAGCAAAGCAGACCTCTGCCCTCACAGTGCTGATATTTTGGTGGCGAGCAGGTGTTCTAAAGAAGGTAACAGAAGTTTCCACGGTGACAGGGTGGGTGTCCTTGCCCACAGGACAGCCTGTTCCGGTGGCGGCTCAGCTGTGCAGGTGTGGAGCACCAACCCAGGCAGGTCCAAGGCTGTGCTACTCATACTCAGCATTTGACAATTTAGGACAGAAGTCAGCTGCTAGCCCCGTATTTTGCAGCCTTCCAGAGAATCCAGGCTTGTGGCTTTGTCACAGGGCTTCGTGAAGGCCTGCAAGCTCTTGCGATGGTTTGCAGGCTCACGGCCCAGGATTTGAGGGGGCCACACCTCACATCCTGCCTGCCATCTCTCTCGCAGGCCCTGCTACTCCTCCCCATCTGGCCCTGGTGTCCCTTTCCAGATTCCACAGTTCCAGTTAGTGGATAATTTCTATGCTAAGCCACAAACTGCTGATATCAGGAGTCCGCAGTGTGCCTGGGGATGAGTTAGGAAGAATTATGGGTTTCCAACTGGACAAAGATCCTCACCAGGGCTTCATGTGGCCAGTAGGGCATGGGCTGGACTTCAACCTCTCTCGTCCCTCAGCCACCTGCTCTGTGCCCAACCTGGACCACTGTCCACAGCACTCCCAGCTGCCTCTGCACATCTAGAACTCAGGAACAAGTCTGTGTGGCAAGGGACAGGTTCTTCCATGACTTACCTGGGCAGATGGATGGCTCTGAGCGTGGCCCAGGCCTCTCCTGATCTTAGAGGAACTAGACTCCCTTCTCTCTGGCCCCTCTGATCATCTGCAGAATGAGGGCGTTGTGGGGGATGGGAAGACTGATCCCAGCTTTTCTGGCCAGCACAGCTCAGAGGCATGTTTCAGAAGCACACAGGAAACCTCTTCCCAGAGTCTGCTGCTGCCAGAGGCAAAGAGAGGACCCGGGGAGGAAGAGGTGTGAGAGAGAAGAACTTCATTTAGTGCCCACAGACAATCCGCTCTCTGTGAAGCAGGCCACATATTGGTGTGTTCATAGAGAAGGAGACAAACCCTGCCTTCAGAGGATGAAGGGCCTGAAACCAGCTCAGCTGGCTCAGGAGGGCGGTGCCTGCCAGTCCTCCCCAGCTCACTGTCCCCTGGTGGGGCCATCAAGGGTCCAGGCGGCCAGATTGCCATTAGGCTGGGGGACAGCAGGTGCAGGGGGAGCCTGAGCCTGGGGCTCGTCCTTGTGCCTCCTTCCCAGGCTGACACACACCCCTCCTCCCCAGACACTAAGAGTAGAGGGGCAGAACTCCCGCTGTGTGGTTTGTGTTTTCCCACAGTGACCTTCTGAGGGGTGCATTTCACTTCCCAACACTGCTGTGAAGAGTGACCACAACCTGGGTAACTTATAACAACAGGAGTTTACTGTCGCAGTGTGGAGGCCAGAAGTCCAAAGTCAAGGTGTTGCTTCCCAGAGCCTTTTCCCTCTGAAGGCCCTAAGGGAGGGCCCTCCTTGCCTCCTCCAGCTCTGGTGACTGCCGGCTCTCCCTGGCTTGCGGCAGCATCACTCCAGCCACCTCCGTCTTCATACCACTTCTCCTCTTAAAAGGACACTTGCCATTGGGTTCAGGGCCCACCTGATTCATCCAGGACAAGCCTATCTTAAGATTCTTGACATAAGCACATCAGCAAATACCCTTTTTCCAAATAAGATCTTATTCACAGGCCTAGGGGTTAGGATGTGGACATATTTGGGGGAGGCACAATTTAGTCCTCTATGCGGAGGTTTTACTACTGTCCCCAAGTTACAAAAGAGAGAACTGAAGGTCAGCTGGTCTGTTGGACGTCACAATCTACAACCATCCCATTCTGCCCAGCCACCTCCTTCCCCATGACCACAGACAAGTTGTGAACTTCCACATCCTCATCTGTCATGGGGGAATGATGAAGATAAAATGTCACTTAGGAAGTGCCAGGTCCTGTACTGAGCACCTCATCCAAACACAACCCAGCACGGGACATTGGCACTACGATGAGCCTCAGTCCACAGGTGGGAAACTGAGTTTTAGAGCAGGAGGAGACTTGACCAAGGCCTCACAGCCAGAGTGTCGAGAGCAGGGCCTACACGCAGACCCACCCATGGCCACAGTGTGTGCCCTTGACCACTGACACCTCTGAGAGCCGCCCCCCAGGGATGCTGCTTCCCAGTCTTCTGGAGGCTTCATGGTGACCATGTCCATAAAAGGGCTTGGTGGGCAGTCAGATGTCATGGGAATGCCACGTAGTGCAGTGTTTTCATGGCTATCACTGTGACCCCCCTGGTGCCATCTGGGGAGAGGTTCGTTAAGATGTCAGCAGATGTGACTGTGGCATTGGGAAGGTCAGCAGCAGCCTGCAGCCCTCACTTGTATCTGGCCTGGAGTGCAGGGCTCCTGGGAGGCACTTGCCCGAGAGGACGGCTGGTCTCACTACCCTCTCTGCTGTCCTCTCCCTGCCCAGGCATCGTGCGAGCCTCCAGCGTCTTCCCCATCCTCAGCACCATCCTGCTTCTGCTCGGAGGGCTGTGCATTGGCGCCGGCAGGATCTACAGCCGCAAGAACAACATTGTCCTCAGCGCCGGCATCCTCTTTGTGGCTGCAGGTGAGCACCCAGGGGCTGCCTAGCTGGGGCAGGAGCTGGGGACACTGTGGTCCCCACTGCTAGGGACCGTGCAGCCATAACATGCAAAGCCAAGACCCAAAGGAGTTGGCAGGTAAAGACAGGGCGTGGGCGCAGAGTGGGTGTGAATGACCACTGGGCAGGGAGATCCTGGCAGCCCCTTCCATCCTGACTGCCCCGACCCTCCTGGCTGAGGAAAGGGGAACAGAAGAACCACACTCACTGCCCGCAGAAAGAGTGACCGAGAAAAACTGCCAGAGATTATGGGTGACAATGACATGCCACCTGCATGGCAGGTCCAGAAGGTTTAACACCACCCACTCCTCTGAGCCTCAATAGAGGCTGAGGTGTGTCTCACAGCTGGTTTGAAGCTCATGGCCAGTCCCACGAAGGACCCAGGTTTTCCAGCCTGAGTCCCTGGGGTATGTGGGGGCCTTTTGCTGTCACCTACAGGCAGAGCCCCTTGCTAACGGTGATGGGTGAGTGGCACCGGGCAGGTCAGAGAAAGGCACAGTGGGGTCCCCAAGAGGAGAGACAGGACCTGCTGATTTCTTAGGCCTTGTCCTGGAAATTAAGTTTGAGAACTGTTACAGAGCTCATGATTCCTTCCCAAGTTCTTAGCTCTCCGCACTGTCCTCACGGGTTTTCACTCTCAGAGCGTCTTTTATCTTACGCCAGCCTCTCCAGCCCAGGAGTCATCCCGGGGTCTTCACAGGGGGAGGTCCATGCGTGCCCACAGTGCTGGTCATGTCAGAGCAGTGGTTGTGGTGCCCGACCCCCCTCTGCTGAGGATGGGGCAGGCCTGGCCTGGGGCTGACACAGGTCCTCAGGGACACCCCAGCCCCACCTCATGTTCCGCCTGGGGAGGGAGAGGACTCCCCTCTGTGTACATCCTGGAACTAAGTGCCAATGCAGTCAGGGGACTGGCCCGCTCGCGGGCCCACGTGGCGGAGCCAGGCTCTGGGCCCCAGCTCTTGTGCATTTCCTTCCACACCTGTCAGCTGCTGTTTCCTTCCAGACCCATAAATAGACATGTGTGCAGGGTGTGTGTGTGTGTGTGTGCGTGTGTGCGTGTGGGTACAGGTATATGTGTGTGTGTCTGAGGACTGTGAGGGGACAGAAAAAAGAAACCTGGTAAAGTCCAGGTTAATGGTCATGTACCAGATTAGTGTCTTCGTGGTGACAGTTGTTCCATGGTGACAGATGTTAACATGAAGGGAACCGGGCGGGCACAGGGGCTCATCCCTGTAATCCTAGCACTCTGGGAGGCTGAGGCGGGTGGATTGCTTGAGCTCATAGGTTCGAGACCAACCTGAGCCAGAGCAAGACCCTGTCTCTAATAAAAATAAAAAAAAAAAAAAAAAAAACTGAGGCAAGGGGATCTCTTGAAACCAAGAGTTGGAGGTTGCTGTGAGCCATGATGTCTCCACGGCACTCTACCCAGGGCAACAGCTTAAGACTCTGTCTCAAACAAACAAACAAAAAAAAAATGAGGGGAACCAGGTGAGAAGCAAAGGGGCTCTCTGTGTCATGAGCAAATGGGCTCACTTCCTGATGTGCCCAGAAGCTGGTGCTGTGGGCCTGGCCACACAGAAATGCTTCAGTGCAAGGCCAGCCGGCAAGAATATGATGGGAGGTGGGCTCGCGTCTGTCTCCCCGATTGAGGGGCAAGTTTGTGACTGGGAGGACAAGGGACGCAAGAACGTCCCCCAGCAGAGGCCTGGTTAAATGTCCACATGGTGGTGACCTGTGCATTAGAAAGACAGGACAGCTCTTCATGCACTGATATGGAACCGTCTCCCTGATGTACTACTTTTGTTTTGAGACAGAGTCTCACTCTGTCACCCTGGGTGTCATAGCTCATAGCAACCTCAAACTCCTGGGCTCAAGCGCTCCTCCTGCCACAGTTTCTTGAGTACTGGGACTACAGGCAGCCGCCACAACACCAGGCTAGTTTTTCTACTTTTAGTAGAGAGGGGAGTTTCGCTCTTACCGAGGTTGGTCTCGAACTCTTGAGCTCAAGCAACCCTCCTGCCTCAGCCTCCAGAGTGCTGGGGGGAGGGGGTGAGCCAGCACACCTGGACCCCCTGATGTACTAGTAAGTGAAAAACCAAGGTTATTGAGCAAAGGCAAGCATAGGGTATGTGTTTTTGTGTGTGTGTGTGTGTGTGTGCATTTGTGCTAGATAGAGATTCTCTCTGAAAGGATGTAAAATAGAAGATAACAGTGGCTGCCTTCAGGAGGGGAGCTGGATGGTTAAGAGTCTGTGTTGTATGATCATTTCAAAATTAATGACTTAAAAGAACCATTAGCAGACAGAATAGGGGGACGGCTGCCTGCTCCCTAACCCACCAGTCTGGATTGGATCTAACCTCGGCCTCTCTCCCTCCCTGGCCCCTCTGCCTGCTTCCCTTTCAGGCCTCAGTAACATCATAGGAATCATCGTCTACATTTCCAGCAACACAGGCGACCCAAGTGACAAGCGAGACGAAGACAAAAAGAACCACTACAACTACGGCTGGTCTTTTTACTTTGGAGCCCTGTCTTTTATCGTGGCTGAGACCGTGGGCGTCCTGGCTGTAAACATTTACATTGAGAAAAATAAAGAATTGAGGTTTAAGACCAAACGGGAGTTCCTTAAGGCTTCTTCCTCTTCCCCCTACGCCAGGATGCCGAGCTACCGGTACCGGCGACGGCGCTCGAGGTCCAGCTCCAGGTCCACCGAGGCCTCGCCGTCCAGGGATGCGTCCCCCGTGGGCCTGAAGATCACGGGGGCCATCCCCATGGGCGAGCTGTCCATGTACACGCTGTCCAGGGAGCCCCTGAAGGTGACCACCGCCGCCAGCTACAGCCCGGACCAGGAGGCCGGCTTCCTGCAGGTGCACGACTTCTTCCCACAGGACCTGAAGGAGAGCTTCCATGTCAGCATGCTCAACCGCAGGACGACCCCCGTGTGAGGCCCGGCCCTGCCTGGAGCTCCGGCCTCTCCCCAGAAAGGCTCTTTGTGTCTCACAGGAGGGACGGACCATGAACTCCAGCCAAACGCAGCCCTCCCTGGTCCCCAGAAGGCATCGCGAGCTGGCTTCGGGCAAAGGAAGCGCCAGAAGACTGGACTCAGGCTGCGGCAGAAGCTGGAGGCTGACTTTATCCCCCAAGGGGGCGGAATCTGATGCCCTGGGGCTTCCAAACTCTCCCAGGAGGCCCAAGAGCTTTCCGGAGGCTGCCCGGCCTTGACCAACTCGGGAAAACAAAATTGAGCCATTATCTCCGCTTGGAAACAAATTTTGCCAGAAGAACAGGATTTCAGGGCTTTCCCGCCCAGCCTGGGCGCCAGGCCACGGGAAGGCTTTGCCAGGCACAGGGGGCATCTGGACTCTTGTCAGCTGCTTTTGAACCGGAAGATCCTGTGTCTTTGAGCCCGAAATGAGGACACTGACACTCACCCCCGTCCATACCCCTTGTCTCACCTTCTCTCTGGCACTCTGGCCTGTTGTTGGAAACAGTTCTTTGGAGGAGAAAGTTCTGCAGCCAACTGGGGCTTCAGCCTCTGTGCTGTCCTGGGGCTGCTTCCCGCAGCACTGTGGAAGAATCAAAGGCTGGGGGCTGCCACTGGCTCTCCTGTCTGCTTCTGGAAGCTTCCACCTCACTCAGCATGGGCAGGTCAGTCACACGAGCAGACTTGGGAGTCTGGAGGATCCCACAGGTCAAAGAAAGGCCGAGTCTCCCTCCCCACCGACCTGAGGAGCAGCGCTGTCCCGAGTGGTGGGAGTCCCAGGGGAGAGGTGGGACAGACCCCTGACTAGCGTTTGGCTACAATGCAAGAAAGGAAGACCCAAGGGCCAAAAGCAACCAAAAAGGCAGACAAATTAGGGAACAAACATCTATTTGCTAGGTGATTATGATCATGATTTTTTGCAAGTCGACACCAGGAGAGCAAGTTACATTCCTTTCCTCGTCCTAAAAATTTAGCAGCAGCAAGTCCCCTGACTCCTATGATTGTAATTTATTCTGCCACCACCTAACAGGACACAGTGGAGGAAGTTTGGATAGAAGGGCCGAGCTGGGCTTTTCTTCCTCCCCCAAGAGGGACATCTCAGCACTTTGTTCAGACGTGAGGACGTGGGTTCTGTGTTTTGCAGTTTTTCCGACCATTTTTTTTCCCCTCCTGAAATAAGCAAAGAGCATGGAAGTGTGTCCAGGTTTGGAAGAAAAACTCTCTGGAACATGGAACTTACCCTCTTTTATATAAAACGTGCTTTCTAAAGATAAATCATTTCTTACTTTTTGAGACTTTCGTGACCAGATCTTGGGACAGTCATCTGTGATCCCAGTAGCTGTCGTACTTAGAAGTGACGAGCAAATTCTTACCTCAGCCACCTGCTCACGGAGCCTGTGGGTGGACTCGGCCCCTAGGAATTCAGACCGGGGTCCATGTGGCCTGGTAATGACATCATCGTCCTTCCCACCTTCCTTGGCCCCCAGGAGAGGAAGGCCCCTGCTGACTGCCCCTGTGTGCCGGTGAGCTGGGATGAGAGGTGTGCCAGGGCCCCTCCGTGCCTGCTGGAGACACTTTGCTCCCGCTGCAGTCAGCTTTGTGTGGTGGTGTGCCCAAGCATGCAAGTGGTGAGTGCTGAAGCGTCAGGGCTTGTGGCCTGCCCCTGCCATTGACCAATCCCGTCCCCCTCCACCACCCCACGCCGTCCACAGCCCCATGGCCCGCAAGGCCCTGAGAGCCTTTCCACCGGCGAGGCAGCCTGGCTGCTTCGTTCCTTTGTTTCCTCTCCACACCACTCCCCCTTCCCCACTGCCCTGGAAGTTTCTGTAATTCCGTAGAGAAAGCTGTGTTCCGTGAATCCTACCTCTCGCCCATCCCAGGCAGAGAAGGCACGCAAGGCCCACTCTAGGGACCAAGGAAGAGGAGGAAGGGCGGGGGCAAAGCCACCTCAGACACTGGGGCCTTCACAGCCTCCACCACCCCAGCCAGCCTGGCTCCCGGGCCCTGGAGTCTGGGTCGCCCCTTCCTCCCGCTGCACCTCGGACCTGGCGCCTCTCCACCCCGCCCGCCCCCAGGAGCGGTGGCCTGCCTCCTGCCCCTCCTCCCACGCCCTTCTGCCCCTGTGTATTTTGCAGTTAAGCACCTGTGAATCCTGTACCTCCTACTGGTTTGGGGTTGTTAGTTCTGTCTTTTTTTTAATTAAATAAAAACATTTTTAAAACGTTCTCTTCTTGATGTGGGGAGGCGGGGGACGAACTGTCCTCAAGTCTTTGTAGGTGTTTAAGGTAAACATTGTCCCTGGGTCTGGGGAGACTGTGGGCCTCCCAAGAGGGAGGCTGGGGCTGGGGGAGGTGGACTGTGCCTGGCCGAGGCCAGGTTTCCGGCCTTATGCTGGGTCACTGGCTCTCTGGTACCCTGGCTGGTTTGAGCTTCCGGGTGGTAGCATCGGGGTCATCAAGGTGCCTTGTCACCAGTGAGCCAGGAGACCAACAGGCTCCCCGCATATAGTGTGGGTTACTGGACAGCTGAGCAAGCCAGGCCCATCCTTAGAACCTGAGAGGGGAGGCCAGCTGGACAGAACCACAGCCTCGAGGCCCTAAGTGGCTGCTGGTGTTCCAGAGGTGCTCCCTGACCAGCCCCCCTCACACACACACCCCGGTTCTGAAATGATTAGGAAACAGCAGAGCTCTAGCACCGGAATGTGAGCTTCCTGGTGGGTAAAGATAGAGGCCGTGGCTCAGGCCCCAGGCCAAATGGGCTTCCTCCTGCTGTCACTGGGCCAAGTTACCCAAATCCAGGCAGGGCAGCCAGCCGCAGGAAGGAGAAAGGTAAGGGACAGAGAGAGGCACCAGAGTGACCGCTCTGACACTGCACAGCCCTGGCCAACACCTGCTATCAGCTGCCAGGCTGCACGTCAGCCTCCCGACTTGGAGAATGGAGGAGGGTGATAACCAGTGGCCTCTCCCAGCCTTGCCGCCCTGGGACCTTTGCTTTCATTCCGTATTGCCTTGTCTTTCAGCACTATGACCTTGAGTTTTTTCCTGAGAGCCACAGGCTTCGCAGCTCCTTCTGGAATCAGAAGGCACCGAATATTGAGTCTACTTCAAGAGAACCTGGGTCTCACGCAGGCCCTAGTAAAAGGTGCTGAGCCAGGAGGCAGAGGCCCTCCGTAGAGTCCTGCTCCGGCCACACCCCGCAGCAGCTGCAGTGAGATGGTGCAGGGCCAGAAAGACTGAGATCAAATCCCAGCTCTGCGTCAGCTCACAGAGGGGCAGCGCTGGGCAGGTCACCCACCCCTCTGTGGGCCCCATTCCCTCCTTGATCAGGTGAGGAAGGTGACAGTTCAGAATGAACTAAACTTTAAAACAAACAAGGACGCATTCATGAATACCCCAGCTCAGGGACAGGCATTAGAGTGAGTGTTCAAGAATGCTTGTTGACAGACGGCACTCAGCCCCAAAATGGATTGTTCTAGAACAGCTCTTGGAGGACATGCTCTGAGAGCCATGCCCAAGGGGTGCCTGTGCCCACTGCACTTTGTTTTGGGAGAAACCTGTCACCCAACCATACCCAGAAGAGGCCCCCAACATTGCTGGGAGGCTCATTCGTTTTTACCCTCAGTGTCCCCAGACTGTTAAGAAGAGGCGGGCAGGCCCGATAAGTGGTCAGGCAGATTCCTAACCTTACTGAGGTTCCATGAAAGGACGCAGGCTGCAAGAGTCTACTCGTAATCAGCTCCTGGGGGCCCTGCAAGCCCAGCAGTACCAGGAAGGGTCCTGTGCTGGGTCCCTATGGTGGGACCACAGGAGCTGGCACCAAGGCGATGCCTAAGAGAAGAAGGGGGCCCGGGGATGTGGGAGGGGCAGGGCAGGCCTCCCCATAGGGAGCTCAGAATCAGCCATGTGCCTCAGCGTTCCACATTGATACCCAATACAGCACCCCTGGCTGCCTAGCCCTGGAGATGAGGGGATAGAAGAAGGATGAAAGGGAAGAAAGCTTGTTGAGGAACCTTCCAATCCAGAGGGGAAGGTGGGGCTGATACACCTGATGCAGATATTTTTAAACTTGCAGCGTTCACCAAAACTGCTGGTGCCACCTCAGAAACAAAAGCCTGCAATTGGAGAGGACCACCGAATCACATCCTTGTTCTTACAGCCACGCAAGAGGGGGCTTGGAGGGACCTTTGTCCCCAGACAAGGATTTTGGAGGCACACGAACCCCTATGGGACACCCAGCACCTAGAAATTGAATTGCAATAGCCAGGTCTACTAAAATCATAACAACACCTGTGCTTTCCTAATTCTAAGATGAGTCAAATTTACCCTTAAAAAACCCCTGAAATATACAGAAAAGTAAAAGAAGAAAAAGGTATCAGCCCAAATCCCACTACCCAAGAAATCAGCATAGTTACCATTTCAGTGCCCCCAAATGTAGGGGGTATGGCTTAACACCCCGCCTCGCCCCCTGTGCCTTCCTCCTGAGACTCTTCCTGCATCTCTAAATATTCCTCCAAAACATATTATTAATGGCTGCATAAAACAGAGATGCCCCCACTTATCTAAACAGGGTCCCATTGCTAGACACAGCTTATTTGTCCCCGCACTCCTCTACCCCAGATCTTAAGCAGCATCTGAACGGGGTCAAGGTGCCACGATGCTTGAGCTGCTTTCAGTTAAAATCTGGTGATTTGTCTACTAGGAACTTCTGGCCTGACTTCATCAGGGCTCAGCCGGGCACAGTGGCTCACGCCTGTACTTCCAGCACTCTGGGAGGCCGAAGCAGGAAGACCACTTGAGCTCAGGAGTTCGAAACCACCCTGAGCAAGAGCAAGAAAGACATCACCCTCCTATTAAAAAATAGAAAAAATTAGTGGTGGGCGCCTGTAGTCCCAGCTGCTCTGGAGGCTGAGGCAGGAGGATCCCTTGAGCCCAAGGGTTTGAGGGTACAGTGAGCTGTGATGAGGACACTGTACACCAAACAAATTAAATCAATCAAATCAAAAAAGGATTGGGTCTCTGTGTCTACCCCCAACCCAGCTAGGAGCTTGTCCACATGGACTCCGAGTACCTGGGCTATAGATGTGGCAGCCTTTGCTCCCCTCCTCCAACTCCTCTCAGAAGGCTGAGGCCGCTTCATCCCACCAAACCCCACATTTCACCAACCTCGGCCACTGAAAATGGAATTCCCTCTGGTCACCATCCAGAATACCAGTTAGTAGGGCTGTGTGACAGATTATCCCAAAATGTGGTGGCACTTAAACAACTATCAAATATACTCACGGATTCTTGGCTCTGCTTGAGGGGGAGACAGGGCCAGGAGGGTTTCTCTTTGCATGGTCAGGGACCTCAGCTGGAAGCCTCCATGGCTGAGGGCTAGGACCATCTGGAGGTTCATTCACTCACATGTGTGAGGGTTGATGCTGGTTCTTGGCACAGACCTTAGCTGCTGTTTTCAGCCTGAATAAACTACACGTGGACTCTCTGTGGGGCCTGAGCTACCTCCCAGCATGGTGGCTGGGCCCAAGGGCAGGTGTCAAGAGGATGAGAGAAAGGTGGGGGTCTCAGAAGTCACCTAGCATCACTTTCACTTCACTGTATAAGGGATGGAACAGGCGAACGCCCACTTAGGTTCAAGGGGAGAGGAGTTAGCCTCCACCTCTTCTTGACGGGGAATGACAAGGGTCTAGAACAGCTGTTCTCAACCTGTGGTTCTTTTAGATGACGAAGAACAGGTGGGAGCAGAAACACGGCTGTGTCATTTTCTACAATCTGCCACCCCCCCCACCCCCCGGTCTCTGGTACCCTCACCTGGCTTTAGGCCAGTGGTTCTCAACCTGCCTAATGCGCGGCCCTTTAATACAGTTCCTGAGGGTCACGACCCACAGGTTGAGAACCGCTGCTCTAGGCCTTTCTTCACCCTCCAGCCCTCCGATCCATCCTCTGTCTCCACCATCTGGAATGCCCTACATCTCCAAACCTCCCTCCACCTCAACCAAAGACACTGCTCGCCCTGGGTCCTCCCTGGTGCCAGCTGTCCTTTCTTGTGGAAAGGCTCCCTGCCTGAATTCCAATGTAGACTCCTGGCGGCTAGCCCCAGACTCAGCCCCAAGAGGTACATGGGTAGAGAGAGCGGATCCCAGGGGCCTTGGAATCCAGGGAAAGGCTGGGCTGACATACCTGGAACAGATAATTTTGAACTTGCAGCTTTCTACAAAACTGACCGCTCTTGCCTCTAGGCACATCCTCTGTTCTTGACTGCTGAGACGTGACCCTCCTGGGTCCCTCCTTTTCCTTCTCATCTCCTCAGAGGCTTTGTCTCCATTCTCTGTCCCTCAAACCTTAGGCTGCAGGACTCCTGGAATCCTCTCCCTTGTGCCTGTCCACTCCCCTTAAGTGACATCATTCTCTCTCACAATTACAGCTACTCACTTAGGATAATGACTTCTAAGCCCATATTTCTAACTTAGATCTTTCCCCAACTTCCAGACCTCCTCTCAATGTGCCTGCAGCAAACTGCTCTTCTCTCCCCAAACCTATTCTTCCTTCTTCCACGGGAAGAGCTTTAGCCTGTGACATGGCCACCCAGCTAATCTCCAGGCCCTTGGGAATGGTCATAGCTAGGGGCTCTTGCCAATTCAAGGGCTTTGGAGAACTCCTGTGTCCAGTGCTTATAAGGAAATCATTTGACTTAAACTCCCATTCTTTCCCCCTTCTTGTGGTCTGAAACCTACCACATCAGTGGCCCACCCTTGGCCTTGCACATGAAGTTGACACCCTAGCAAGGGTGTCCAATCTATGGCCTGTGGGCTGCAGGAGGATTATGTGAGGACTGTTTTGTTTACCTGTGGTGTTGGATATCACAAAAAACAGGCACAGACCTTCTGTTTTCTCATCTGGTTTTTGTCAGTGTTTGTGTATTTTATGTGTGGCCTAACACAACTCTACTTCTTCCAATGTGTGGCAGAGAAGAAAAAAGGTTGGACATCCCTCCTAGAGCATGAGGGAGCAACAAGATGGAAAGCACCCAGGTCCATGAATGACGGAATAGAGACAATCACCCTGCCAGCTGGATCTCATGATGTCATTGGAAGGGAGGCTTCTAACTTATGGGGTCGCTTTGTGGTACCAAAGTAGCCTAAATCTAATGAATATGGTGTGTGAACCTGAACCTTAAAGCTCAGTCTTTCTCTCTAGCATGTCCCGTCTTTGTCAGTAGCATCACAGTTCACCAGGACCTCTGAGCTGAAATTGGCTCCTGCCTTCCACATTCAGTCTCTCACTGCATCCTTCTGGGCCTACCAGCTGTGGATGGATCCGCCCATCATACTTGCTCCTGCCCTGGCCACCACCATCTCTGCCTTTGTCCAGGCTCATGTTATTTCCATTTGTCCCCTTCGATTGCTCACTTCGCTGCTGACCCAGATGGATTTAGAGCAGTGGTTCTCAACCTGTGGGTTGTGACCCCTCTGGGGGTCAAATGACCCTTTCACAGGGGTCACCTAAATACAACCTGCATATCAGATATTTACATTACGATTCATAACAGTAGCAAAATTACAGTAATGAAGTAGCAATGAAAATAATTTTATAGGTGGGGGTCACCATAACATGAGGAACTACTTTGAAGGGTCATGGCATTGGGAAGGTTGAGAACCACTGATTTAGAGGCATTGTTGCCATATTTCAAAGCCTTCAGCAGCTCTCACCACTCCTAGAACAAAGGCACTCTAGGCTCGGTGCCTGTGGCTCAAGTGGCCAAGGCTCCAGCCACATACACCTGAGCTGGCAGGTTCAAATCCTGGGCCCACCAAACAACGATGCCGGGCATTGTGGCAGGCACCTGTGGTCCCAACTGCTTGAGAGCAGAATCGCTTAAGCCCAGGAATTGGAGGTTGCTGTGAGCTGTGATGCCACAGCACTCTACCCAGGGCAACAGCTTGAGGCTCTATCTCAAAACAAACAAACAAAAAAGGCACTCTATATCCTGACATTTAATCACACTCTGCAAAGTCTGAACCCTGATCCCACCTATCTCTCCCCTCCCTCCCCCTCTCCCTTACCCCAAATCCTTCCGCCTACCCAGACAAAACCATTTATGCAACTTATAGAGTCTGAACCAATTCCCACACCTGCCTCCTGCCCCCCTGGCCATCCTCCATCCTAACCCCCTCTCATCCTTCATTTCACCCAAGCTGTCCTGACATGCCCCTTTCATTATCACTCCCCACCCTGTGTATCAGGGTCCCCAAGACCACCCAAGGATCACTAGGAGGACCCATAGAACTCAGAAAAGCTGTTAACACAGCTGTAGTTTACTATGATAAAAGGATATAAATTAAAATCAACAAAGAATAGGGGAGTATGGGCATAGTCCAAGAGAGACCAGGCATGAGCTTTTATGGAGCGAAACACACTTCATTCTCCCAGCGGTGGTGTGTGTCAGCACACACAAGATATTGCCAGCCAGAGAAGCTCCTCTGAGCTGAGATTTCGTGTTCAGGTTTGTTTTTTATTATAATTGGGGGTAGCCTCTATAGGCACAGGGTGCCCATGTGACCCAGCTTAGCTGCTCTGTATCCAGTCAGTCATCTCAGAGGTCAAAGTCTCTGCTGTGGTCCAGGGCCCTCGCCATAAATCACATTGTGAGCAGAAACTATCTGGAGTGGTCCCAAAACAAAGCTATGCAAAAAGCCTCCTATCAAGTGGGCTATTCCGAGGGCATAGAGGTCTTCCAGGGGCTGGTTACAGTCCAGTGCTTTCTGTGGGATGTGGAGGGTTTGGACAGCCCAGGCCTGCTAAGCTAACCCTCTACCTGTGTTCCCAGCATGCCTTCTGCTTCCCTATCATGGTGGGCTGGAATAATCAGCCTCTCCTTAGTAATCACGTCCTGCTCGCCCACCAGACTGGGAACTCCTCGAGGACAGACCCTGTGCCTTACTCATGTTGTCAGCCCTAAGGGGACCAATACGTGTTTGGTGAATGAATTAATGACAGTCATGAATAATCCTTCCCCCGCTCCATCACTACCCATTCTTTGGGATCTGCTGTCATCGTCAAATCCCTCCACAGTCATTCCCAGAGTGAGAGTAATAAGGAAGATGGTCATTAAGGATTTCCGTGTGCTGGTAAAACTATCACTCTCTCGGCTGAGAGATAATCACCATTATCTTTTCGTTCTGGTCCACTCCATGACAAGAGGGCTCCTGTGCCACCCAGACCACGGGCACCAGCACTACAGACGCCTCGCCCCGGCCAAGTCCCACAGGCTTGCCCTGAAGTAACACACATCAAGCCTCTGTGTACGCGTCCCACAGGCGTGCGAACGTTGTCGCATTTAATTCTCATTATAACCCCCAAGGGAAGAAAGGATCCTCCCTGCTGAGTGAGCAAGAAAACAGGGTCAGAAAGGCGATCTCTCACCAGGCACAGTCAACAACAAAGCTGGGATTCCAGGCTGTGACTGTCTCTTCCACAAAGTCTGTGCACTTTCGCCAGCAGCTGCGTGCTCCAAACATCGGCCACTCTGGTACGCTGGCATGAGATTTGCCACATCCTAGGAACCACCTGTACAGTTGTTTAACTTTTTTTTCTTTCTTTTGAAAGACAGGGTCTTATTCTGTCACTTGGCTGGAGTGCCGTGGTATGATTACAGCTCGCTGCAAACTCAAACTCCCAGGCTCAAGTGATCCTCCTACCTCAGCCTCCCAAGTAACTGGGACTGGAGGTACATAAACATCACCTTGCAATTTTTTTTTTAGAGACAGGACCTTGCTATGTTGCCAAGGGTGGCCTCAAACTCCTGGTCTCAAATGATCCTCCTGCCTTAGCCTCCTAAAGTGCTGAGATTACAGGCAACGAGCTACCCTGCTTAACCAATCTTTTTTTTTTTCCTCCTTCAGAATTTATTTTATTAATCTTATTACAGATCTTCTCTTTTTGCCAATCTTTTGACATCTCTGAATTGTTCTCATCATCCTGAATTAACATTGTTGTTTCATTATTATCTTCAGAAAAGCCTCTAGAGCCATTTTCATTTTCTGCTTTATCACTGTTGCTGCAAGATTCACAGGACTGAAAATCTACGTCCGACTGGCTCTTGTCTTCCTCCATGGTCTCCTCGGGGGTTATAGTTTGAGGATCTTCCTCAACTTCCA
>CAUYON010092403.1:0-15507 GCA_963573935.1 Arctocebus calabarensis
CTGTGGCATCATAGCTCACAGCAACCTCCAATTCCTGGGCTCAAGCGAGTCTCCTGTCTCTGCCTCCCAAGTAGCTGGGACTACAGGCGCCGGCCCCAACGCCCGGCCATTTTTTTTTTTTTTTTTTTTTGGTTGCAGCCGTCATTGTTGTTTGGCGGGCCCTGGGGCTGGATTTGAACCCGCCAGCTCAGGTGTTCGTGGCTGGCGCCTTAGCCCGTTGAGCCACAGGCGCTGAGCCTAATAATAATAATTTTTTGAGACAGAGTCTCACTCTGTTGCCCTGGAGAAGAGTGCTGTGGCATCATGATAGCTTACTGCTACCTCAAGCTCCTGGACACAAGCAAACCTCCTGCCTCAGCCTCCCAAGTAGCTGAGGACTATAGGTGACCACCATAATACCCAGATAATTTTTTTATTTTTAGTAGACACCAGGAGGGGGTTGTCTCACTGTTGCTCAGGCTTGTTTTGAACTCTTGAGAATAAGCAATCCTACCGTCTTGGCCTCTCAGAGTGCTAGGATCACAGGTATGAGCCACCACAACCGTTCTTATGTGTATATTTTAAGTAGAGGGAAGCAGAGTGTCCACAGATAGGGGGAGAAAGTCTTATTAAAATCAAATGTGCATAAACCTCAGCTTTGTTTTTAGTGAAGGCAACTTGAAACATCTCAGATGTGGAAGTGCTGAGGCCAAATGAAGCCACTTCCTACTTCTATTCATAACACCCTTGAGAGAGTCCAACCACCGTTGAGACAGAGAGCTAAATCAGGATGTAATCCAGAACCCACATCCTTATTCTTAGACACAATCTTTACTGGCACAGTGGGCACTTCTGACATATTCTAGAGTTTTCTTTCCTTATCAGATACCCAGTTGCCTTAGGTTCAGCGCCTGAGATAACCCTGGACACTTCCTGTAGCTTCCAAAGCACCTGCACCCCACTTAAGGGGTAGGGCTTAGAAGAGCTGTGTTTCTTATCACCAGTGTCTGCACTTCATTCCCGTTTGCCACTCTTTACTGCTTTTGAAACACAAAAGACAAAGCACAAAAAAAACCTTGAGATAATTGCACAGCTACTATGCTTATAGACAGGTGACACCACTGGGCGTGCCACTGGCTGCATCACTGCACAGTGGTCTGCAGAGGGCTGGACACTGGGAAGGTGGGGTAGGCATGTTGGCATCTAATGCATCTGAAACGTGGGTCGTAAGCCAGCTGAGCAAAGACAAGGTGGGGCTGCTCTCCCCTGGGAGTAAGGTCCTTCTAGAGAGATGAGGGGACACTGCTGGTCATCTGCAGGCTGTTGCTCCTCCTGCCTTTTGGAACCTGGTGAGTGCAAACCAACACTTGCTCTTCCTTCTGCAACTTCCTTCTCTGCTCCCAAATCCGCACCTCCTCCAGTTTACAAAGAATATCCCTAACTACCATCTTCGTGAGTACCAGGTGTCATCATCTCCATTTCAGAGCTGAAGGGCCCCAGTACAGAAAATGTGAATAGTTTGCCAAGGTCAGATAACAGGTATACTGAAGGTGCTGCAATTACCTGGAATAAGAAGGCCTGAGTACAGAGCCAGCCCTTGTGGGTGTCCTCCATTCATTTCTCTTCCTTTGGAGTCAGCTCAGACTGGGAGCTGCTCCAGGGGCCTGGCTTCAGGCAGAGCCCCAGGCTCCTTAGCTCCTGCTCTTCTGCCTGGCACTGGGGCCAGGAAGATACACTTGAAGTTGAGAGGTCCCTCCCTGCCACAAGAGTCTTGGGCCTCCAACCTCTAGATGGATGGAAACCCACCTTGGGATCCTGCTGTCCAGGGAGGTCTACTCTATTCCTCCCAATACCTGGGGTCTATGTCCTCACACTCAGGGCCCTTTCAGAAGGAGGAGCTGCCTGAGAAGTGTGGTTTGTCCCCATATCTTTGGCTTTCTGTGACTTCCTTTCTCTGCCCTAATCTCATGAGGTTGCCCTAGGACTGCAATCTTTTCCTCTTGTCTTCCTAAAAATGCTATGTATATGGTGTTGGCCCAGAGTTAGGGGCACAGACATCCTAGGTGGATTCTAGTTCACCTTGACCCTGGGATGGGTGTGGATGTGTTAGGACTCAAGCCAATTCATTCTACCTATGCAGAGATGGAGAAAATGCGACCCACCAGAATTCCTCCTGGGACAACACTGTATTTCATTGGAAGAAATAACTCCTTTGGGGTTGGAGCATCTCCAGGGCTTGCTCAAGTCACAGAATTTGATTTATAAGGACCTACCAATGTAGGTGTATTTAACTCAAGCACTGTGTGTTGACGAGCACCATGATGGAAGCAAGTGTGCAATTGTGAAAGTCTAACCCAGACCAGAAATGAGTGAGAAGCACTCACTGCATGATGGTGAGAAGTTCCGGGAAGTTACTCCTTCTGAGAAGGAGGAGGATGAGGAGAGATAAAGTGGGCTTGTGTTGCATGGAGGGAATAGAAAAACTCCAGCAGTACCAAGGGAGTCAGGAACATAGAAATGCTTACAGGTCACTGAAATTCAAGGTGAGGTGTCTAATATAAACCTGGTGACCTACAGAATCTTCATTTCAGCTCACAACATTTACAGATGCTTTGTTTGAAGGGGTTACTTGATGCAGTGGGTGGGGGAGATCTGAGAGGATGCTGGGAGAATTTGGGCTGGGGAGTGAGGCCTTGGGCCACTGCCTATAGTGCAGACCAGCGTGAGTCTTAGGCCCATGTACTCAGCTTACCTGGACATGGCATGTCACCCTAGCTGCACCCTGAGGGGAATTCTGCCACCTGTGTGCTGTGTGACTTGGGATAATTTCCCCTCTATCTCTGAGTCTCAGTTTCCTCATCTGTAAAAAGAGGAGCATATTAGTTTCTTATTGCTATAGTAACAGGTAGCCACTAACTTGACATCTCCAAATAACATACATTTATTCTCCTACAGTTTTGTAGATCAGCTGTTAGTGGTTCTCACTGGACTGAAGTGACATTGTTGGGAGGGCTTCATTCCTTTCTGGATGCTCCATTTCCTTGTCCTTCCCAGTTTCTAGAGGTCACCTGTATTCCTTGGTGCCTGGCCCATCTTCAAAACCAGCAGTAGCCAGTGAGTCTGGCTCACATCACATCACTCCCCCTGGAGGCCTGCCTCCCTTTGCCATAGTGAAGGCCCTTGGGCCCTGACCGAACACAGGACAATCTCCCTACCTTGAGGTTGGCAACCTTAATGCCACCTGCAGCCTTCACCTTTCCTTGCTGTGTTACATAACAAGTTGGCAGTGGGGGGACATTGATGGGGGGCAGCTGTTCTGTCTCCACAGGGAGAAGTGAATTAACAGTCAAACTCTTCCCTTGCACAAGAGAGAGTGTGGCAGTAGCCAGACAAGGCTGGATTTGGGAGGCAACACTGTGGGAGAGAAAAAGTGAGCTCTATCGACCCATGGCTGTGACCAGTTGGTTATGACGATACTATCAATAGATGACCTTGGAGAGGTCATGCCTTGGCACTAGGTAAGCCCACTTGGACACAGACTCAGGAAAAGGGGTGTAAAGTCCTTGAATTGATTGGGATTTTGGTTAAATTAAAATAGGAAATGGAGAGATATTTGAGTGATAAATTATATTTAAAATTACATGTCCACTTTGCTGAGTTATATAACAAGTTGTCAGGTTTGGAGGACACAGATGGGGGGCTGCAGTTCTGTCTCCACAGGGAAGAGAAATGAATTAGCAGTCTAAAATTTATGGTGTTTAGTTTTTAAAGACAATCTCTAACTTTGAAATTTGATCATCTTTATCTTATTGTGTTTATTTTGCTTTATTCTTATGTTTCGCTTCTAAGGGAGGCCTGGGGAGACTTCAGAATCAGCCCTCCAGGGACCCCTGAGTGGCCCCCAGGCTTCCATGAAGCAGCAGGGCCTGACCTTGGTGACATTCAGCCCAGGGGCCAGGGGCCTAGCCCAGAGGGACTGTGGAAGGCCAGTCTTTGTGAACCTTTCCTGCCCCAGCCTGTGCCTGGGATTCCTTTGCTCTGAGATGGAGTGGCCTGGGGGGCCTATGGGAGTGGGAGGAAGAGTGGGAGGTAGAGGAGGCAGCCGTGCTGGGGGCCAAAAGAGAGCTCAGACTTCAGGGGCCTTGCTCTTGGCAAGAGGGTCTCCACAGATCCCTACTCCCACCCACCCTGCCTGACGACAGTTACTCAAGAGGCAGCAGAAAGCTCTGGGATGTGCTGAGCTGTGTGCTGGCTGGGTCCCCAGATGATGTAACCTCACTCTCCATTGTGCAACTGTGATGACGGGGTCAGCAGGGAGGGGGCACTCTTGGGGGCTTTGCATCACGCACACATAGAACTGGGTCAAAATCTATTCTACACACTTCAGAGTGTGGGATTGAGAGAGAAAGTAAGACATAAAACATGGTTTTGCTGTGTAGTATAGGGTGTGCACACCTTGAAAATCCAGGAGACACTGGAGCAGGAAGAAGAGGAGGAGGGAGAGAAGGGGAAGGAAGAAGGAAAGAGGGAAAGAAGGAGGAGGAGAGAGCTGGAGAGGAGGAAAGAAGGAAGGAGGGAGAGCAGAGGGGAGGACAGATGGCAGGGACTGTGGTGGGGACCTGGTGCCTCCTGTCCCATAGTTGTCTCTGTCCCAGATCTCTGCTCTCACCCCAGGATGACTCTAGCATGTAAAAATAGGTGCAGCTCATGCAACAAGGTTTTGAAGTCTGCAGCTGAGCTAAATAAACAGTGATCCCATCCAACGATGAGGAGAACCCTGCTGTGCTACTTTGCCAGTTCTGTTGCTTTCCATGTAGTAACTTATTAAGGTATTTTCCATGGAACTTCTGGCATTGCTTGGGTTGTCTCTGCCCTAGTCTTAGAACCTGGTCCCTGGGGGCACAATCATCCCATCGCCCCATTGGCTAGTGGTTTCCTGACAACCAGGCTTCTGGGTCTGCAGAACTACACTGCCCCCTTTTGGCCAGGGCATCCTCCAGTCCCGAGCATAAGTCTGTGGGACCCTTCAAAGGCCCAGAAACCCCAGGTGCTCTGGGGGTGGGACCTTTGTCCTGTCTTAGAGAAGAGACTTTCCCCCTCAGTGGATGGTGGCAGAGACATACCAGTTACAGATCCATCCATTGTTATTCCTACAGAGTCTTTGGGGCCTTTGCAGATTTTTACCTAAATTTGGTAAGAAAAACAAATACAACAGACCCTACATAGCTGACCACCTTCTTAATTCTCATAGACCAGACATGTACCACACGTATCTATCAGTACATAGGCCTAACTCCTCATGTTAGCCGCCTCCATGTGCTGACCAGTTTGTTTATAGTCCTTTGGGTAATCAGCTTGTAGAGGTTCTATTGTATCTGGTCTCTGAGTGAGGTGGGGAGGACCTGGCCAGCCCAAAACAGGCCTCACAGCTGCTGAACAGAAACACAGCCCATCGCCTCCACTCTGTTCTTTGGTCTCTTTATGTCTCTCTTCTTCACCAAGGCCTGGGCTCTGGGCCAGCTTTTGCCACCAACTGTGAGGCAGCAGCCAGATAGCATCACACCAAATGCCTTAGTTTCCCCATCCATAAAGTAGAGCTCTTGGGCTAGGAGATCTTTATGTTCCTCTAGTTCTGAAATAAGAACAAATAAAAAACCTTCCCCAACCAAGCAAAGATACACAAATGGCTACATTTACCCCATGTGGAGACTGGGGGCACAGGGATGCTGAAGGCCTCTTTCTTTTTGGTACCTTTCAATGTACAAATATTTATACATTTTTTTCTGGCTATAAAAGTAATATGAGCACATGAAACCATTTGCAACTGTGGGCTCCTGCCTTGAGCAGCTGTGCGTCTATGCGTCTGTCCTACAGAAGTGCTTGTACTCGGGCACTGCTGAGTTCACAATAAGCATGGTGCAGAAGGGCAGATGGGTCATGCCTTGTAGGAGGATTCCTCCATGTTGGGCGTGGATCTATTTCTCTACCCTTGAATGCAGGCCAGCCTGTGACACACAGAATGTGTCAGAGTGGCCTTGGGCAAGTTCCGGGGCTTAAGCCTCCAAGGGCCTTGCAGTCAGCTGTCCTTTGCCCTCTGAGAGCCCTGAGCCCACCCTGCCATGGGGAAAGCCAGTTCCGCCTGCTACGGCTCCACTGCCAATGGCAGCCACTACCCACTTCCAGACACACCAGGGAGGCCACTGGGGCCCACAGCCCTAGCTGACAAGTGACGGCTGCCATGCATTGATCTCTGAAGGAATGGACAGAAGGCCACCATTGGTACCTCACAGCTTCGTGAGGAATAATGAATTTTCAGTTCCTATGGTTTTGGATAGTGTGATTGTGAATTTTGGCTAGACTGTGGTGCCCAGTTTTCAGTCAAATGCCAATATAGATGTTTCTGTGAAAGTTTTTTTTAGATGCGAGTGACATTTAGGGCAGTAGATTTTGAGTAAAGCAGATCACCATCCATCCTGAGGTGGGCCTCATCCAATCAGTTGAAGGCTGTAAGAGGAAAGACAGGCCCCTGAGAGGCAGGAATTCTGCCTCCGAAGACTGCCTGTGGGCCTTTGTCTGGGATTCCAGCCTGCCAGTCTGCCCTGTGATTCTCAGACTTGCCAGCCCCACAAGCACACGAGCTGATTCTTAAGCTTTCTCTATCTATGTATCTATCTGTACACACACACATACACACTCTCTACACACACATACTCACAAACAGATATATCCCATCGGTTCTGTTTCTATGGAGGTCCTTAATACAGACCGCTTGTTATATAACAGAAGCTGATAAATACAAATGTTGCATGGCCATTAAAAGGAACAAGGTAAATATCTGTTTTTATGACAGATGAAGAAAAAAAAAGGAAAGCAAACTAAAGAATAACATGCATATCTTAAAATAATGACCTGTATGTGTGCATGCTTGTACCCATGTAGTACCTGCACCAGACAGAAATGCTTTGGGCAGTTCTTGCCACCCTATTCATAGTGGTGCCTGTAGGGGTGGCAGGAATGACAGAAACTTCAGGTTTTGCTCTGGGACCTGCTGCACTGTCTGGATCTTCAGACCAAGCATGAATTCAAACATAGTTTTCATGATGAGGGACCCCCAGGAACAGAGGGGTCTCTCTGTGGCTCAGTGTGGGGTACAGAGTGCAGGTTCATGTCAGGCCCATTCTCTAATATTTTTTGTCACCTGCTACTGTGGGACAAACACCACATGCCCCTCCATCAGCAAGTCCCATCAGCAGGGGTCAGGGCTTCGATTCACCATCCCTAGTTGTGGAGGTATCCAGACCCTCTGCTTCCTGAGTCCAGTTTCCTGCTCCCTTCTCCTGTAGCCGCAGGCCTTCTGGGGAGCCTCGGTTTGCCCTGTACCAGAGGCACTGCCATTCTCACAGCACCTACTGACTTCTGTTGCACAAACACCTATTGGGGCCACCAAGGCCACATAACTAAGCAGAGCATGAGCAGAACAAAAATGGCCCATTTGAGGTGATGAGGACAATGCCTGATGACAGTGTTAGGGCCCCCAGAGAGCCAACAGGGGCTGCAGTGTGTGGGTGGGCAGCGAATAGGAGCCAGGTGCACAGGGCAGCTGTACCAGCCTCTGCAGGATGTCCTTGGAACCCTGGGATGGCTGCAGACATGGAAGGAACCATGGCCTCGAGGAAGCAGTCACATTAGGACTGAACGTGGTGGACAACCAGCCAATGCTTACCTGTCCCCTCCACTTACATAGGCTGTCACCTGGGAGGGAAGACCAGGAGAGGGCCCAAAGCAGGGGCAGAGAAGACCAAGGGCACATGGAGGATAATAACCAGAATACAGACCCTTGAAACCTCCTTCCAAAGTGTCTTACTTTCATTAAGACCTGCAGAGGACCTGTGAAGCCCCTTTCCCTGCACCTGCAGCCTGCTTGGGCTGACCTTGCACCTCCCTGCCTCACACCATCAGATGTGGATAGTAGGGGTGAGGTGACATTGCACTGCCCCTCCGTCTCCATCCTGAGGTTCCTTTCTTCCTATTGGGAGCCACTGGCTTAGACATTGGTGAATACAGCCTTGCCTGACACCTTGACTTGTATCTCTTGGGGTCCTTTGGCAATAACTGAGGGAGCAGCCAGCTGCAAGTCTTATGAATAGAAAGGACAGTTATTTATTATCTCATTGGGTCAGAATTTGAGAGCTAGAGCCTCGGGGTTGGCTCAGCCCAGCCAGAAGGCTTTTGGGGAGGATGGTAAGGGCTTTATTTGGAGAAGAACATGTTTCCCAGAAACCCTGGGCAGACCTTCCCTGAGGTCCTGCTGGCTGTGTATCACTTCTAAACCAGTTACCAGCAAAGAGGCCAGAGAGGACCAAGCCAGCTTCCCGGCAAGGTGGGTAAGAGGCCATTCCCTGGCATGCTGCTACCTCAAACTTAGCCATTAGTGGGGGTTCTGTTTATTAAATATGTGAAAGGACAGGTGTTTGGGGGTGCACCCCACTTGAGTCTCCCCGTGTCCAGACAGCAGCAATCTCATCAAGGTGCTACCAAGGAGAGGGTGTTGCAACCGGGACCTGCGACAGTGTTAGTGCTCTTGAGTGGAAGCTCAGGGTGTTTGTTTATTTATGCATTTATTTATTTATTTGAGACAGAGTCTCACTCTGTCACCCAGGCTAGAGTACTGTGGGGTCCTAGCTCACAGCAACCTCAGACTCTCTTGGGTTCGAGTGACCTCTTGTCGCAACCTCCCTAGTAGCTGGGAATACAGGTTCGCCACCACACCTGGCTGGTTTTTCTATTTTTAGTAGAGACAGGGTCTTGCTCTTGCTCAGGTTGGTCTCAAATGCCTGAGTTCAAGTGATCCACAATCAATCTCAGCCTCCCAGAATGCTGAGATTACAGGCGTGAGCCTCCACACCTTGTCATTTAAATGCTAGAAGACCTCACTCATGCCTAGTGTGGGGGTTTGTCTTTTATTTTTTATTTATATTTTTCTAGATTATTCATTTTAGTAATGGGCCAGAGAAATGAGGCATGGGTCAAAACAGTGCAGGGCCTCAATGAGAATAAGAGATGGAGAGCAAGGGTTTGGCGTAAAGTGTGTAAAGAATCTGTGCTGCTCTGCATAACTAAATCAAAGGCTGCAAGAGTGGTTGTATATACAAAACATGGAGATACTACTCCACTTGCAAACAGGTTTCAGAGCAGACCTGGAGACCAGGCTGGACCTGGAGAGGAGGGGTGCGGGGAGGGTCAAAGGGGCGCGCTGCGTGCAAGAGGAGGAAGAGAAAGGGACTGGCTTCTCCCAGGGACAATCTACAGGCCAGGCTGGGGTCGCACGCACGGAGGTGGGAGGCCTGCGTGCTAGCTGTGCGCAGATGAGCCCGAAGCACGGACCCAAGAGCTAAGAGGGTCCTCCTGTGCCTGGCTCTTGGGGCTTCAGCTCTGAGCAGGATTCTGGGTAGGGATGGCTGGCCAGTAAGGCCAGCTAGCCCGAGAGGGAGGAAGGCAAACTTTGCTTGGAGTCTGCGCAGGAAAAAAGGAAATGCCGGTTCCTTTTGCCTCTGACCGGGCTTGTCCATCTTGCTGTCCTCCCAGCGCGCCAAGATGCCTGCCGATACTCGAGTTGAGCGGGCACAGCAAGCCCGCTCAACTCTAGTTTCTCTGCGCAGGACAGGAGGTGCCACTGACTCCTGCTGTTCCTGGGCCCCGGCCGGCCGCGTGGCGCTCACTGCGAGCTGGTCACAGAGGGACAGGGGGAGGGGCTAGCAGGCTGGGCAGAGGCGCTGGGCGGAGGCTGGGGCCGTCTCAGATTCTGGCCGCACTGCAGCTGTGTTTCCGTTGGGCGGTGGTAGGCGGCACGCTGATGTCCACCACGTTGTTGCCAGGGGACTCGTCGTGGACTGCGCGGTGGGCAATCTGCTTTTGGGACACAATCTGGAAGATCTCCGTGAGAATGTTTTTGAATGCTTCTCTTATGTTGGTGGAATCCAAGGCTGAGGTCTCAGTGAAGGACAAGCTGTCCTTTTCTGCAATGGCGCAGGCCTGGTCAGTGGGCACAGCTCGCAGGTGGCGCCGGTCACTCTTGGTGCCCACCACGTGATGAGGATGTTGCTGTCGGGGTGGTCCTGCAGCTCCTTCAGCCAGCGCTCCCCCTGCTCACAGGTCAGGTGTTCGGCGATGTCATACACCAGCAGGGCACCCACCGCGCCGCGGCAGTAAGCGGAGGTGAAGGCGCGGCCACTGCTGGCCGGCTGCGTCCCGGATCTGCGCCTGGATAGTCCTGCCGTTCCCCTGGACGCTGCGGGCGGCGAGCTCCACTCCAGATGGCGTTTCCACCCTCCAGGTTGGTCTCCTTGCGCGTCAACGCCTTGCAGGATGCCCCCGTCCACATCTGTGTTCTCGATGAGGGTCACTTTGAACAGATAGTCATATTCGTTGTCCAGGGTCCCTGTTGTCATGGCGCGGGATCCGTGGGGTTTGTCTTTTAATTTTGTTTAGTGTCTTTTTCTTTACAGAGTCTTTAAATGTGCATGTGAAGAGTTACATTTAACACCTTTAAAAAAAGATGGAAGGGATAAAATGAAGACTATTAGTCACCATACAAAACATGAATGGAGGACAGGTGTAGTGACTCACACCTGTAATCTCAGCACTCTAGGAGGCCAAGGTGGGTGGATTGCTTGAGCTCAGGAGTTTGAGACCAGCCTTAGCAAGAGCAAGACCCATCTCTACTAAAAATAGAAAAACTAGCCAAGCATTATAGCAGGTGCCCATATTCCCAGGTACTCAGGAGGCTAAGGCAAGGAGATCACTTGAGCCCAAGAGGTTGAGGTTGCTGTGAGCTATATGATGCCACGGCACTCTACCCACAGTGATAGAATAAAATTCTCTCTCTCAAACAAAAGCAAAGACAAAACAAATTTCCCCATTAAAAGGTAGAGCCTGCACCATAAATATACATTCTTATTTTTCAATGGAATAAATAAATATTTTTTTAAAAAAGAGAAAATTACAAAACCTGGTTTCCTTGGCAAGAGTTGGACCTAAACCTTGTCCAACTCTTGCCAAAGAAACCAATGTTATCATGCTTTGCCCTCAGAAGGGCAAAAATAGTTTTAACATGTCTTAACATTGGTATGTTAAAATTAAACTTCCATATTCCTATAAATGTCTGAACACAATAACTAAGAAAATGCCATGAAAGGTATGTTAACCAGATTGATGAAAATACTTCAAATTGTATATAAAACCAACACCTTGTGCTCCATGATTGCATTAATGTACACAGTTATGATTTAATAAGAAAAAAAAAGAACTGAAATATATTTTCTTATAGTTCCTTTCTGTGACACATGACCATAGGGCATTAGTTCTCAACCTTCCTAATGCCACAACCCTTTAATACAGTTCCTGTGGGTCGCAACCCACAGGTTGAGAACTGCTGGTATAGGGTTTCACAACTTTACTTCTTTTGTATAGTCCCTAGTATAATTATTTTGATGTCTTATAAAATGTAGTTCTAATTAATTGGAACCAATGAAAGTCTGTCCTCATAGCACATAATGAGGCACAAGTAGAATAAATTGATTTAACTTTATATATGACCAATATGTGACTTACATACTTATTAAAAATTATAACATTATTGAGTAGACTTGTTTTGTTAAAATCCTCTTTTCAGAATTTTATTCAAAATAACTTTCAAAAATATGTTCTGTGTTGGTCATTGTCCATTTTGTGAAATTTGTTTTTGTTTTTTGTTATTTATTTATTTATTATTTATTATTATTTATTTTTTAGATAGCATCCCAAGCTGTCACCCTGGATAGATTGCCATAGCGTCATCATAGCTCACAGCAACCTCCAATTCTTGGGCTCAAGTGATTCTCTTGCCTCAGTTTTTCTATTTTTAGTAGAGACTGGGTCTTGATCTTGCTCAGGCTGGTCTCTAACACCCACCTTGGCCTCCCAGAGTGTTAGGATTATAGGCGTGAGCCACTGGCCCCTGGCTCATCTTGTGAAATTTGGAATGAGTCATTAACACACTACATTAACCATGTTCCTTCCCTACCTTCATCTTAATGTGGTTTGTTTATCTTCAATGGGCACCATCTGCACTGCACCTTTTATCATTCATTTGCCCAGCCCTTTAGCCCGAGTAACAAATAGCAAGATTTATTCTTAACTCCTGACTTTCTAAGGAAGGAATTGTAAGTATACAATGGTCTACATGTAAGTATACATGTGGTCTAAAGAAGACTAGACCTCAAGTTAAATCATGATAAGTCCCAGGCTCCCATACATCATATGATTTCTGGGTAAACAGAGTCTACCCTAGATGCCTGTGTTAAAGGAAGATACAGGAATACTGAAAATAAAAATACTTTGTTGAGCTTTTCAACTTTAAACTTTTATTGAATAGTTAAAATACATATCTCTGTCCTGTAAGATACAGGCCATGTTCTAGTCATCTGTGTATTTTTCTCAGCACACAGCACAGTATCAGTTGCCAGAAGAATGAATTAAGATATTGCCCCATACATGATTTTTCTGTCTAGTTTTTTGTATTAACTAATTTTTCTTTAATAAAATAAACTGCTTATATAATAAAAAAATTAAACTTCTATATTCTTAACCTTCCTCAAAAAAAAAAAGAAAGAAAGAAAGAAAGAAAAAAGAAAAGAAAATGACAAAAGAGCAGTGCCTGGGCTCAAAGGAATAGGGTGCTGGCCCCATATGCCAGAGGTGATGGGTTCAAACCCAGCCCTGGTCAAAAACTGCAAAAAAAAAAAAAATCTCAAGTGTTAAAAAAAAAAAGAAAGACAAAGACAAAAAAGGAAAAAGCACAGAGCTTGTCATATTGATTAACTCAATAAATATTTTGAAAACTTTGAACCCTCATCAAAGAGGTAAGAAAAAGTTAAAAATAAAGGAGCAGACAGAGATGCCAAATAAATACAAGCAAAAAGAAAATAAAATGTCAATATAAATATCAAACAGTGGATGTTAAGGTACAGGCACCAAAAAGAAGAAATAAAAATACATTTTATAAGGATCAAAAGGTTGTAAAGAGGATACAATAATAATTAACCTATATGCACCAAACATAACAGTTTAGTACATGAAAAACAATCTATTAGAAATGCCAGGAGGCTGCATCCATTATTCACCCAATAGCACTCTACTTTCTTACAAGAGAGATGCTTGACTTTGCTGTAGGCTACAATCTACCCAATTAAGAGTCTATATTTCTCAGCAAGATGGTGGCCCAGTAACAGCTTCTTTGCAATCGGGCATGGTGAGATTGTGGAGAGAAGACTCCAGGCATCTCTGGCTTGTGGGCTCTGCCCAGAAACTTCCCTTTGGGGACACAGGGAGATAGTGAGAGACTTCTGGACCCCAGGAGGAGGACAAAAGCAATGAACAACTGGCAAGTGGTTGCGTACTTTCAGTCTGAGGCCATGGCTGCCACAATCTGAGGCTATGGCTGTCACAGCTATAATTCCAGCAGCAGGGAGATTACAAACAGGGAGGCATTCCATGTGGGCTGTTTTTTTCTTTTGGACTTGGGCATTTGGTTGAACTACCTTGGGAGAACTTGGGTGAGAGTGTGGATGACTTTAAGTGTTGTCTAAGGCCCCTCTGAGCCTGAACCACTGAGCTGGAAGGGAGCTAATATTGTTTGGCTGTGGGCCACCCATGCAATCATTGTGGGACACCCGTCCCTGCAGGCTCCACCTCTAGGGTTGCAGAGTGAACTTGGGCTGGGAGACCTTGGGCGAGTGAAGTAGTGACTGAGCAGTGCCAAAGGCCAGGACTGAGACACTGGGGAAGAGCAGAGATTTCAGTGTTTGGCAGTAACAGGGCTTCCTTATAGCCTCAGCCCTCAGGGGCATAGAGTGAGACTGGTTTTGGCACATTGAATAAGCAGGCAACCATTTCAGTAGAGATCCCAGTGATGAGCGCTTTCCTGGGAAAACTTCTGCTTAGCCAAGGTTAATGATTTAAAGTGACTTTTAAGCAAGCTGAAGAGAGATTTAGGTTTTCAACCCTGTGGGGTTTGAGAAATCAGCAGAGGCCTCCACTCTCCATCTCATACAGCTGTATCAGCATTGTGATTAACATCTCATACCCCAGAAGATCCCCTGTTGCCCAGACAATATTGAGCAAGATATATATACTGCTTTGTTTTTGTTTTTTAACATTTTCCATATAGATTTTTCTTTTTTCTCTTTTTCTTTTCTTTCTTCATTTTTCTAGTTTAAATATCATTTTCTATTATTGCCTTCTTTAATAATAAGAACTTCACATTTGCTAGCATTTCTGCCCCTATTTTTTGTTTTTTCCCCCAATTTTATCCTGTAAGGTTTTATGTTTGTTTGTTCTGGTTTGATTTATAGTATTTTTGTCTTTCCTCTCTACTTGGTGGAGGTGGGGAACTGTGTCTGATCAGGCTGGCAAAGAACTGCTGACCTCAAGGGAACCATCCAAACTAGCACCTGCAGAGGTTGGGGGTTTTTAAGGTTGGGTCAAAGTACCCTACTGTACACCTTTATTACTCCTGTATCTCACTTTCTGTGCCTCTTTTGTATTTATCAATATTCCCTTTTACTCACCCCTCTCCTTTCTTTTTCTTTTTTCTTGTTTTTTTTTTTAAATCTTTTTTTTCCTTCTTGCTCCATAATCTGCTCATCCTTTTGATCCTGTACCAAAAGGACTCATCAAAACCTTAGGCCAGAGGCACAGTAACTTAAAGAACAAGAGAAAGTGAAAGAAAAATTAGGGCAAGGAAACAGATAAAGGAAAACGCTCATGAGGAAAAATCAGGAGAAAAATCCTGGCAACATGAAAAACCAGTCCAGAGCAACCCCCACCCCAAGGGATCATGAGGTAGTTACTGCAGAGGATTCCTCCTATAAAGAAATGTTAGAAATGCCAGAGGGGAATTTAAAATACAGATGATGAAAACAATGAAGGAAATTGCTGAGAAAGTAGAAAATAACCAAAAAACAATGAAGGAAATTGCTGTGGAAGTGGAAAATAACCGAAAGGAAATCCAAAAACAGAATCAAATAAGAGATGAATGATATGAAGAATATAGAAAGGATATAGCAGAGCTGAAGGAATTGAAACAGTTTACTAGAGAACTTAAAGATGCAATAGAAAGTATCAACAGATTAGACTATGCAGAAGAAAGAAACTCAGAGGTAGAGGACAAAGCTCTTGAGATAACTCAGATGTTAAAGAGACAAAAAAAGGGCTCGGCGCCTGTGGCTCAACGGGCTAAGGCGCCAGCCACGTACACCTGAGCTGGCGGGTTCAAATCCAGCCTGGGCCCGCCAAACAACAATGACGGGTGCAACCAAAAAATGGCCGGGCGTTGTGGTGGGCACCTATAGTCCCAGCTACTAGGGAGGTGGAGGCAAGAGACTCGCTTGAGCCCAGGAATTGGAGGTTGCTGTGAGCTATGATGCCATAGCACTCTATCCAGGGTGACAACTTGAGGCTCTGTCTCAAAAAAAAAAAAAAAAAAAAAAA
>CAUYON010092404.1:0-34814 GCA_963573935.1 Arctocebus calabarensis
GGTTTGAACCTGCCACCCTCGGTATATGGGGCCAGTGCCCTGCCCACTGAGCCACAGGCGCTGCCCACCTGGCCATTTTTTTTTTTCAAGGCAGCATCTAACTCTGTTGCCTTGGGTAGCGTGCCATGGAACCTTAGCTCACAGCAACCTCAAACTCTTGGGCTCAAGTGATCCTCTTGCCTCAGCCTCCTGAGTAGCTGGGACTACATGCACCAACCACAATGCCTAGCTAGTTTTTCTATTTTTAGGAGAGACAGGGTCTTGCTCAGGCTGGTCTCAAACTCCTGAGCTCCACCCACTTTGGCCTCCCAGAATGCTAGGATTATAAGCATGAGCCACAGCACCCGGCCCCTTTTCTCTTAGTTTCCTGAAAAATTCTCTAGCAAAAAGTTTTCAGCCTTTAGCTTCTATAATAAGAACTTTGACAGTGGGCTCCAGTTGAGCCCATTTGTTGACCAGATTAGCCCCCGTCCCATCCCCTCCCCTGCTGAGTCCACCTGTCTGCACATTTCACCCACTCATTTGCTCGCTATCAGTGGACTCGCCCTTCATCAGGGAGACTCTGATGATGCAGGCCAAGTGCTTGGGTTGCAGCCACTACCAAGACTTTCCTTCCTGTCGTTTGCCCAACCCATAGTCTGGTGGCAAAGATATGAGTGCAATTTAATGCAAAGCAGTTCGTTGTGGAATAAAGTTGTAAAGTGAAAAATCACAGAGCTGGTGCATTTGAGCTGGGCCCTGGAGGAAGAGTGAGTTTGCTGGGAGGAAACATTGCCAGAAAAGAAAACATCTCACACAATGAGCCAGGTGTTCGGGACAGGGACCAGCTCTGGGGCTAGGGTGTGGCCCAGAGGCTGGGACGTGGGTGTGCCAGGCACACATGGGGGGAAAGACTCCTGAGTTGCAGAGAGGAGAGAGGCACCTGGGTTAGGATGGAGGTCTTTTATGTGTTACCCTGGTGGTTAATTTGCATTTACCTATTCAGTAAGCAAACTTGGGCTGAGGGCCTGCTTTGTGTCAGGCTCTGTCTCAGGGGTGAGGACACACCAGTGAGTGAAACACACAGTCCTGCCCTCTTGGTTTGGTGCCGCCCCTGTAGGGTGAGTGTGAGCTGGGTCCTCACCTGCGTGCAGGCTGAGTGCCGCGCATCCTCCTTTGTTCCCACTCCCCTGGAACAGTGCTGGTTTAGAGATGAGAGGAAGGAAAAAGGTATCACTTTCTCTGAGACTAGTGACTTTTTATTCTAACGGCCACGTATGATTTTTGAAAGTTTTTTCTGATGCCATAGAAGGTAAATGTAATGGCATTCACTCTGCAGGTCTAATGAAAAAGGAACTTTCTGGTATTTCCACTTAGGAAAAGTGGCCTGGATCATCTGCTTTCTCCAAAGAGTAGGGGCCCCTTGTTTACTGTGGTTAAGGAGAGGAAGCTTTGAACTGTAGATAATTATACAGACAGCTTTCGCAGAAAGATAGCCTCCCCCTCACAATGACAAATCTTATTTCCAAAGTTTTCTGGCTTTGTACACAGTAGCCCCATAAAAAAGAGTCTTTTGTTATGCTGTATGGGCCGAGTGATAATATCAGTTAGCTTGCACTGACTGAGAGCTTCCTAAGTGCCGGGTGCTCTCCTGGAGGGCTTTGGTGACTCAGCTAGCAGGTGACCACTATTATCATCCCCCTTTAACAAATGAGGAACTGAGACAGAGAGAGATAGAGGTCTACAGAGCTGCTGAGGAGTGGGACCAGGAACCTCAGCAGTGTGACTCAAGCCCCACGCTCCCTTGCCTCGATTCTTAGAAGAGCTAAGTTGCACTGTCGTCAGTTTTCCATATATAGCATCTTTTCATTTTTAAGTCTTTGAATAAGGCTATTTTCTTTTCTTTTTTTTTTTTTGAGACAGAGCCTCATACTGTCACCCTGGATAGAGTGCTATAGCATCACAGCTCACAGCAACCTCCAATTCCTGGGCTCAAGCGAGTCTCCTGTCTCCGCCTCCCAAGTAGCTGGGACTACAGGTGCCCGCCACAATGCCTGCTATTTTTTGGTTGCAGCCATCATTGTTGTTTGGCAGGTCCAGGCTGGATTTGAATCTGCCAGCTCAGGTGTACGTGGCTGGCGCCTTAGCCCATTGAGCCACAAGCATTGAGCCTGAATAAGGCTATTTTCTATGGAGGGGGTCTTAGATTCCAGAGAGTGGAGCAGAAAATGGGAATCCCATAAGACTATTACTGCTATTGCCTCCCATAATTTTTTTTTTTTTGAGACCGAGCCTCAAGCTATTGCCCTGGGTAGAGTGCCATGGTATCACAGCTCATAGCAACCTCCAACTCCTGGGCGTAAGCGATTCTCTTGCCTCCGCCTCCCGAGTAGCTGAGACTACAGGAGCCCACACAACGCCCAGCTATTTTTTGGTTACAGTTGTCATTGTTTGGCGGGCCCAGGCCAGATTCGGACCCACCAGCTTTGGTGTATGTGGCTGGCACCTTAGCTGCTTGAGCTACGGGGTGCCACCCAACCTTCCATAATCTTAAATTTCCCTCTGTGCCTCTTGTGAAGAAGAACCCCCATTGCCACCCTACTGCTGATCCTCCGGGGGTCTGTCGCCAGCCAGTCAGCGTGCCTGTAGGGACAGTCTTTCTATACTAGAGCTTTTTGGTTTGGGGCCCTGTGGCATCACTCATTTGCCCAAACAGGATTTACTGCACACATCTTCCACTTAGGCTTGGGGTCCCTATTATCTAGTGCCACTTTGATCTACCTCTTAGGTGTCACCATGACCTAGATGAGGAGCACACACACCAAGGCTCTGTGCTACAGACCCACTGCCCCCAGGGACCTTCCCATCAATAAAGGACATTCAGCTTCCAACGGCTGAAGGTCCCACAGGCAAAGTCTCCACAGAAAGTCTTCAGGGCCCAGCCCAAACTGGGTGGCAGGTGAGCTGTCTGCCCACTTTGTTTCATGCAGGAGTCAGAGTCATTGCATCTTGAGGCATCCTCATGGAGGCTAGGTAAGATAGAGGAAGAGGCTGATGAGTGCTGGCCAGGGGTGAACAAGTTGCCCAGAGGAAAAAGCAGCTTTATTCTGGGACAGAGCAACTAACCCCTTTCAGGCAGACAGAAGGGCAGGCTCTAACTGGCTGGAGCTTCCGAGAGCCTCCTCCATTGTGGGTGAAGGCAACATGTCTGGGGAGATAGATTCAGAATTCAGTGAGATGGCTGGGCCATCCGATCTAAAGGGATGGTTGGGCCATCCAATCTAAAAGGATGGCCGACACAAGAGCCGGCACAGAGCAAAGGGTATGTGTGCACCCAAGGCCAAGTCAGAGCTGGGACTGGAGCTGGAGAGGCACACTGAGGCCCTGCAGGAAAAGGGAAGGGCCTTTTATCAGATGCTCTTGACCTCATGTGCAGACAGAGGCAGGGAGCCTATGTCAGAGTCATGTCTGCCTTCAAGGAAACCCATGGGCCTGGGAGAGAAAGCACTGGGGAAGGCCCAAGGGGCAGGGGAAAGGGAGAAAGACACTGACCACGCCGACCCTGTTGGCCTTCACAATGGCCAGGCTGGGTAACTTCTAGAGGCATCCCCCAACCCTACACAGGACCCAACAGGCATGAGAGACCCAGCATGTGAGAGGGAGTTCATTTAGTTAAAAACAGGACATCTAACAAGCTCTTATATTGCCTTGGTGATGTTCTGATTCCCCAGAAGGTAGAAAATGCTGTCATTGTGAAGCCGTGGAGCTAATTCTGACCAGCAGAAAGGACTGGGCTGGCCAAGTGGAATGTGAGAAGCCTGTGTCCTTTAGATACCCAGAAGGTGGTCCTGAGTGGTGCTCAGGTGCACAGGCCCAGGTCAGATGGATCTAAGGGACAATGCCGGCTCCACGCTCCACACTCTGGGTGACCAGGGCAAGAGTCTTGAGCTCTATTTTCCTGATCTGTAGACTGAGGCTAATTATAGTACATACTTCCCAGGGCTGTTGGGGGGATGAAGTAAGATAAAGTGTGCAAAGAGCTCGTCTCAGTGTCTGACAGCAGAAAGCATTCAGCACACATGAACGATTACGACCATTTTACGGGGCAAGGAAAGAAGCCTCGAGCTCTGCAGGCGTGGGTCTTGGATCTTCAGAATACAAAATTCCAACCCTGGAAAGGGAATCAGCCTGGAAAGGAAAAGTATCTTAGAGGGTGGGGAAGTGTTCAAATATGTCATTCTGACTGTGCTATTTAGACAACAAACAGCAAGCAGGAAGTGGTTAAACTGAAAGGAGGAGCCGAGGAGAGGGTGACTCAGGGACAGAATATAGACATTGACAACGGGGGAGGAGGAGCATTTTCCAGGTGACACTTCAACTAGACACTGTTCAGAAAGTCAAACCCCCACCACTCTACTAGCCCTGCAGGGCAGCTCAGAGCCTCTCCTCTAAGAGAACCCAGGTAGTGTAGAAATGGCTCAGAGAAAGATAAGAGAGACAGAGACAGAAAGAGATCCTTGTTAAAATGTCTGCATTTTGCAATTATCTCATCAGAAGAGTGCAAGATGCCTTAAGTTCCAGCAGCCACACATATCTTTCCAACAGCAAGTTCAGAACAATGGTAGCTAGAGCTGTAGCCAGATAATCAATGAGGACTCCACACTTAGAATGTGAACTCCAATTAACTGCAAAGGTTGTGATAATTCTTTGCTACTTTGCAGCTAAAAGCCTTGGTTGAAGAAGGTACCGGTCAAGTTCAGACTAGCACAAGGCATGGAACAGCATGGAGCTCAGAAGAGGCATTAGTGGAACTTAGAATAGGACCTAGGTGAGGCCAAGCTTTCTCTTTGCCACACTTACATCCTTCAACGTCAGGCAAAACTGTTTTCTTGGAACTCACTGTAGGAATCCCATTGCTCCTCCCAGAAGAATGGGTGTGTGTTTACCTCAAGAAAACAGGGAATAGTAAAATGGATCACCTTTCTCCTCTTGCTTTGGCTGCCAGGAAGCTCAGAGCCAAATTCACACCTCATCTTTAGTAATTATGTGATTGTGTGAGATCTGTGTTCTAATTTCCCCCTAGTTTTTTCTCTGACCTTGATTTTTATTTAAAACTTTTCCTGTTTTAATATATGTCATTTTGGAAGTCACTTCAGATCCATCTTAGTAGAGAACAAGGATGATATTGTCATCTAGGATCCCTATCTGTGTAAAATAAAAAATGCCCTGGTCTATTCTTTTGCAGGCAGAGAACGTGAGATTGACTAAGCAAGAGTGAAGTTACTGGGGTCAAGAGTGTGGAGAGAGAAGGTGAGTATGGGGATTTTTTTTTTTTTGCAGTTTTTGGCTGGGGCCGGGTTTGAACCCGCCACCTCTGGTATATGGGGCCAGCGCCCTACTCCTTTGAGCCACAGGCACCGCCTGAGTATGGGAATTTTTTAACAATGGAAACAAATTTGCCAAGGAATTGCTTCAGGAGTGAAAATAATCCCTACTCCTCTTGAAGAGCTGAGTTTCCTCTGGGGGTTTTCACAGAGGCCTGAGGCAGTGGCAGAGCTGACCTGGATCTGAGTCACCTGTAAGACACAGGAAGGAATGCCACCCATTCTCCTCAACTTGAGAAAGTTCACTGGGTTGCAAGTAAACGAAAATAATGTTTTTATAGGGCTAGCCTTAAACATGCTCTGTTACAGATTTTTAAGAAGTAAATCACTTGCGGCTCGGCGCCTGTGGCTCAACGGGCTAAGGCACCAGCCACGTACACCTGAGCTGGCGGGTTCGAATCCAGCCCCCAGGCCTGCCAAACAACGACGGCTGCAACCAAAAAATGGCCGGGCGTTGTGGCAGGCGCCTGTAGTCCCAGCTACTTGGGAGGCGGAGGCAAGAGACTCGCTTGAGCCCAGGAATTGGAGGTTGCTGTGAGCTGTGATGCCACAGCACTCTACTCAGGGCGACAGCTTGAGGCTCTGTCTCAAAAAAAAAAAAAAAAAAGAAGTAAATCACTTGCAAATTTCAGTATTTTATTAACACATTACTGGGAGTTTCACTGAGGTTGGATTAGTGGACGTAAGTCACTGCGCAGGAAGAGGTCAAGGGCCATCAGCAGGACAGGACAGTGAGGGTCATGAAAAATTTCTGGGCTTTAGGAGAATCCAAATGACTTGCTCAAAAACAAAAGCAATTTTTTTGCTCTCTCTCTTTTCTCTCCTATCCCCCCGTGTGTGTCTCTTCTCCTCTCCTCTTCTCTCTCTCTCCCCCCCGGCTCGGTCTCTACTCCTCTCTTCCCCCGTTTCTCTCTCTCTCTCCCCTCCTCCTTAATGCAGCTCTGCAGCTTTCCCCGTCAATAAAGACCTTTCGTAAAAAAAAAAAAGCAATTTTTTAAAAAAAGCAATTTTATAGAAAACAATTTGGTTGGGAACAAGATGAGAAGAAAACAATTCAGCCCAAAGGACAATTTGGTCTACAAGTATATTCTACATTATTTTTCGAAACTTAGAATATTAAAGTAACATCCATTTGTGCCTCTGCGAATATTGTGCTTCAATTTCTGAATATTAAGTTTTACCCTCTACTTTAAATTTCTAGCTATTTCTCTTAGTCAGCTAATTCTGTTTATTAAAAAAAAATTCATCATGAAATGTCACTATATATACATCAAAGTACATAAAACATACAAGTGCTGTTTAATGAATTATTGTAAAGTAAACACCCACAAAAACACCACCAGTCAAGAAGTAGGACATGGCTGGCCCTGGTGCCGTTCCCGACGTAACACTCTTGTTAACCCCAAAGGGACTTGGTTACCTTGCTGCTGGGGTGATCAGGTTCTTTCTTGCCTTTGTAATTTTGCCTCCTGAGTATGCATTGGTAGATCTTGTGGCTCAGTTTTGCCTATTTGTGTTAGGATGTTATATAAATGAAATCATACCGCATACGTTTTGTGTCTGGCTTCTTTCCCTCAACATCGTGTTTGTGATCTTTGCCTCGACTGTGCAGTTGCAGGACGTTCCTTTTCCTCACTGTACTGTGAGGTTTGTAACAACAAATGTTGGAAAGAATCAAAATTTTCTTCTCTCTTTTTTTTTTATTGTTTGGGGTTCATTGAGGGTATAAAGAATTAAGTTACAGGCTTGGGCCTGTAGCACAGTGGTTACAGGGCCAGCCACATACACCGTGGGTGGCGGGTTTAAGCCCGGCCGTGTCAGGTAAACAATGTCAACTGCAACAAAGAATAGCCAGGCATTGTGGCAGGAGCCTGTAGTCCCAGCTACTTGGGAGGCTGAGGCAAAAGAATCACTTAAGCCCAAGAGTTGGAAGTTGCTATGAGCTGTGACGCCACTGCACTCTACTGAGGGTGACAAAGTGAGACTCTGTCTCAAAAAAAAAAAAATCAGGTTACACTGATTGCATTTGTTAGGTAAAGTCCCTTCTATAATTGTGTCCTTCCCCCAAGAGGCGTGCCATACAACCCCATTCCCCTCCTCCCCACCTCACTCTCTTTTTCTCCTCCCCCCACCTTGAATTGATCTGAGTTTTTCTCCCATGAGGGTATTTATTAGATTATCTACTGGCTTCATATTGGTATTGAGTACACTGTATTCTTTTTTTTTTTTTTGAAACAGAGCCTCAAGCTGTCCCCCTGGATAGAGTGCTATATCATCACAGCTCACAGCAACCTACAATTCCTGGGCTCAAGCGAGTCTCCTGCCTCCGCCTCCCAAGTAGCTGGGACTACAGGCGCCCGCCACAACGCCCGGCCATTTTTTGGTTGCAGCCGTCATTGTTGTTTGGCCCGGGGGCTGGATTCGAACTTGCCAGCTCAGGTGTACGTGGCTTGCGCCTTAGCCCATTGAGCCACAGGCGCTGAGCCATCTCCATCCCTTTAAATGGCTGGATAATATTCCATGGTGTACATATACCACAGCTTGTTAATCCATTCCTGGGTTGGTGGGCATTTAGGTTGTTTCCACATTTTGGTGATTGTAAATTGAGCTGTGATAAATGATCTAGTGCAACTGTCCTTATGATAAAAATAATTTTTTTTTTCTGGGTAGATGCCTAGTAATAGGATTGCAAGAATCTAAATTTTCAAAACTAGAGGATTGGTTAAATAAATTATGGGTGTCTACTGAACAGAAAGTTTCATATAATTACAGTTTTATTAAAAAGGAAGAAAGAAAAATGAGGGGGTGAAAGAAAAAGAATACAGGAAAATGCATCCATGTAAATGTGTCTCAGAGAAAAGTCTGGAGAAATATGCCCTGTTTGACCTAAGGAAGATGAGTGCAAGGTTCTTTACCAAGATTTATTTTTTATTTTTTTCGAGGCAAAGTCTCATTTCATCGCCCTCGGTAGAGTGCCCGTGGCGTCACAGCTCACAGCAACCTTAAACTCTTGGGCTTAAGAAATTCTCTTGCCTCAGCCTCCTGAGTAGCTGGGACTACAGACGCCCAACACAACACCCGGCTATTTTTTGTTGCAGTTGCCACTGCTGTTTTAACTGGTGGGGCTGGGTTTGAACCCGCCTCTGTTGGTGTATGGTGCTGGTGCCCTACCTGCTGAGCCACAGGTGTCACCCCAAGATTTATTTTTTAAATATCTATTTTTTTTTTTTGGTTGCAGCCATCATTGTTGTTTGGCGGTCTGGGCTGGAATCAAGCCTGCCAGCTCAGGTGTATGTGGCTGGCGCCTTAGCCTGTTGAGCCACAGGCGCCAAGCCATAAATATCTATTTTTTGATTGACCTAAGTTACTGTTTTCTGTGCCATGCACAGGGCACATGGAGCCCCAGCCTCAGGTCCCGGCCCTTCTGATGTTCTGCCTCTTCCCATAGGGAAAGCCACTGAGTGGGGCCCGGGTGCCCGTTCTACCCTGGACTGACCACCGCCCACCCTCTCTCAAGCCAGAACTGCCCTCCTCATCTTGTCTAACTCATCCCGAGACCACCCCGTCACTCCCCATCCAGAGCACTCGGACCTATACTCATCCATGGGTTAAGGCAGGTAGGAAAGATTGGGAGGAAAATTGTCTTGTCTTACAGGCAACGCTGGCTTTTGTCCCAGTAACATAAAAGAAGCCTAAAAGGTCTGGCTACTTGCCTGAACTGGAAGAATCAGGGGAAAATCAAGGAGCCAAAACACACACTAATGTTTTCATGTCTCACCCCACTGTGCACTCCTAAAGCCTGCGGAGAGGAGAGCGGGCTGCCCGGCAGGGACTCTGTGGCCTGGTGCAGCTGGAGCACCGAGCCAGTCAGTGGGGAAAGTGAAACGATTCCGGGGTAACAGGAAGAAAGAGCCAACAGGACTTGGGGGCATTTGCCATGGAGGCGAGAAAGGGACAAGTCTGAGGCAGCACTGGGAATGTCTGGAGGAATTTTTGGTTGTCACAGCTTTGTCGGGGCGCCACTGGCAGTGAGGGGGTAAAGGCAGAGGCTGCAAAACATCCTGCAAGGCGCCAAACAGCCCCACGGCAAAGAACTGCCCTGTCCTAAAGCAGGTAACCCACAGGTTGCTGACTGGGCAGTTTCTCTGCAATTCTCACAGACACCTACAAAGTTGGTTTTATCCCCATTTAGCAGATGAGGGGATTGGAATGGAGAGAAGCTAATTTCTTCAGTCTTGCTAAAACAATAAGTGGCTGAACTGAAAGTTGAAATCTGCTTGATTTGGGAACATTCAAATTGGTCAGCTGGAACAGTTAGGGCAAAGATTTGGTTAGAATGAATTTAGGTTGTTTTCATCTATTATAAACAGAGGAAAGCAAGACAAAGTGGGTGAAAATGAACTTGAGAAGCTGAAGTATCTAACAAAGAGGTCTTGGTTAACTAAACAGTATGCGAAGTATTTGTGTAACTCAGAAAAATCTTAACTGTGGTCGGAAATATTCATTTTTTTAATCATTTTATGAAAATAAAACATTCACCAAAAAAAATCACCAAACAAGTAAAGAAGACATAATTGACTCCAAATAAACTAGGAGGAAAAGTCCCCTGAAACCTCCCTAAAATTCCAAATCTTTTTCTTTGATTATTAGTATTGCCTTGTTCATTCTTTCATTGTTTAAATTCCTTTTAGTGTTTCTTTTTTTTAATTTAAATTACAAAAGCAATGAGTCTGCGACCAGGCAGCCATCACTAACCAACTGTGGCAGCTCCCACTGTGTCCAAGCAGTCCCAGAATCTTTCGCATCACTGCTCACCAGCTAGCCACGTGGGTCCAGTTGGTACCTGAGAAGTCAGGTATGTTCTCTATTTTAAGACCCATATCCACCTCCCCATACACACCCATATTTTACTTCTTAGATCAGGATATACCATCACCAGGTGCCTTTAAGTTTGAGGGGTTTTCTTTCTTCCAAATATATTACTAGGCTCGGCGACTGTGGCTCAACAGGCTAAGGCGCCAGACACATACACCTGAGCTGGCAGGTTCGAATCCAGCCCAGGCCCGCCAAACAACAATGATGGCTGCAACCAAAAATGGCCGGGCATTGTGGCGGGCGCCTGTAGTCCCAGCTGCTTGGGAGGCGGAGGCAGGAGACTCGCTGGAGCCCAGGAGTTGGAGGTTGCTGTGAACTGTGATGCCACGGCTCTCTATCCAGGGTGACAGCTTGAGCCTCTGTCTCAGAAAAAAAAAAAATATATATATATATATATTACTAAATTTATTTGATATTTGAGTATATCTTAGAGCTTAAGAAATGAGGCATTTGTTCCCTGGTCTCCTGCAGTTTCCACAAAGGCCCCATGGGACCGCCCACACCTGGGCCTCTGCTTCTCTTCCAGTCGCCCTTAGCTGACACCAGCCGTCTTTGCCTCCCTACTTTCTCTGTCTTCCCTACATCTTCCTGGGAAACACCCACTCATCTTTCGGGACTGAGCTGAAAGATCCCCTCTACAGAGCATTACCTGACCCCCAACCTCCACTCAGCTAAGTGGCCCCCTGACTAGGCCTGGCTGCCTCCCTCCCCAGGCTGTGAATTCCCAGGGGCAAGGCTCACTACACACCCTTCCCAGCGCAGGGAGGGGCACTAACAGGAGCATCCCACATGCGCCTTGGAGAATTTTCCACAGTCCAGGCTTAGAGAAATGCATGGCTGACTAGGCTTGGGGGATGCTGAGCCACAGTATCTGAGCAGTCAAAACTGGAGAACTGGCTCAGCGCCTGTGGCTCAACGGGCTAAGGCGCCAGCCACATACATCTGAGCTGGCGGGTCGAATCCAGCCCGGACCCACCAAACAACAATGACAGCTGCAGCCAAGAAATAGCCAGGCGTTGTGATGGGCGCCTGTCCCAGCAACTTGGGAGGCAGAGGCAAGAGACTGGCTTGAGCCCAGGAATTGGAGGTTGCTTTGAGCTGTAATGCCATAGCACTCTAGGGTGACAGTTTGAGGCTCTGTCTCAAAAAAAAAAAAAAAAAAAAAGTGAGACTTTGTCTAAATTAAAAAAAAAAAAAACTTGAGAACTAATGTATTAGCTGGAAATGAAAAACAACAGCTAGGTGGAGTAGATGGTCACCATGGCCTGACCAGAGTTTGCCCTCCTTCCAACCCCACCGGGAAGCTCTCTCTATAACCCAAAGCTACTTGGCAACAGAGGGCAAGACTAGTGACTAATGGGCCTGGAATGTGGAATGGCACCAGCTCTGACAGCTGCCTCAGTGTCTCCTCAGTGGCTGAGGACCCAGTGGACATGGGGTCGCCTCCCTGAACCATGGAACCTGGCCCTTCCCTTATCATCGCCACAAGTGAGTACTCACGGCCTTTGGTCTCTGACTGCAGTGGCCCTGCTGATGGACACACCTTGTCCTCAGAGAATGTCACCTCCAGAGTGGCGCTCAAGGCAACCGCACACCTGGAAGGCCTTTGCTCTCCTTGAGATGACTGCCTTCAATTTCATCATGGATCTTTCTCATTTGCTGCCAAAGGCCACCTCCAGCGGGCACTGAGTAGGTGATATGAATTACTGGTTGCTCCTATGTTTGTTTTTCATAGGTGCCTGGGTTAGCAATTCTAAAACTACTTTCTGGGTGTTCTAGAATGAAGGAAAAAGTAACCTGGAGCCAGCATTGTTAGAGAAAGAAGTTGCAAATCTGGAAAGGGGAAGGTTAAATGAAACCCTCTAGTTTGGGGTTGGAATTGTAGATATTAGTTAAGAATTCACACTTTTTTTTTTTTTTTAGGGACAGAGTCTCACCTTGTCGCCCTTGGTACAGTGCCATGGCTTCACAGCTCGCATCAACCACCAGCTCCTAGGCTTAGGCAATTCTCTTGTCTCAGCCTCCCAAGTAACTGGGATTATAGGTGCCGCCACAACGCCCGGCTATTAGGGTATCCATAAAGTTCATGTGCAATTTAAAATAGTGTGGGATTTTTAAATCGCACACAAACTGTATGGACATCCTTTATAAATGTGGATACAGAAATAGAAGTAGAGGGATTGGCCAGGCGTGGTGGCTCATGCCTGTAATCTTAGCATTCTGGGAGGCTGAGGCTGGTGGATTGCGTGAGCTCGGGAGTTCAAGACCAGCCTGAGCAAGAGCAAGACCCCCGCTCTACTAAAAACAGAACAACTAGGCCAGGTGTGGTGGCTCACACCTGTAATCCCAGCACTCTGGGAGGCCAAGGTAGGTGGATTGCTTGAGCTCACAGGTTTGAGACCAGTCTAAGCAAGAGTGAGACCCAGTCTCTAAAAATAGCTGGGTATTGTGGTAAGTGTCTATAGTTCCAGCTACTTGGGAGGCTGAGGCAAGAGAATCACTTGAGCTCAAGAGTTTGAGGTTGCTGTGAGCTATGACACCATGGCACTCAACCCCAGAGCAACTGAGTGAGACTCTGTCTCAAAAAAAAAAAAAAATTAGAAAAACTAGCCAAGTGTCATGGCAGGCACCTATAGTTCCAACTAATAGGAAGGCTGAGACAAGAGGATCATCTGAACCCAAGGGATTGAGGTTGCTGTGAGGTAGGATATCATCGCACTCTAGCCTGGGTACAGAGAGAGACTGTCTCAAAAATAACAATAAGAAGAAGAAGAAGAAGAAGAAAGAGATTTACCACACTTTTTTCCCTAGCTCTGACCACTGAGAGGTCCAAAGAGTAAAGACATCCCAGAAGCAAGGAGCACACTTAACACTCAGACCCTGGTTTCTGAATATCGGCGGCACTGAAAGGAACCAGGACTCCTGGAAGAAAAGGCTGATCCCATGGCTGGTGCAGGGAAATGGCAAGATGAGCCTGGAGCATCTTGTTGTGCCAGAAAATAAAGGACTTCAATTATGATGGGGACATGTCCCAAGAAGACAGGAGCTACTTTGAAGTGGCCCCCATGGTCAAAACTAAAACAAGGTGAGCATCAAAGTAAAGACCGATAGGAACTGAGTGTAACTCAGTGAGTACAATAAGAATCTCTGAGTCCACAATGATGTAAATCAACCGATAAATAAAGGGGGAAAGGCTTTCTTTAGAGTTGAGTGCCAGCTAATAAGTGTAGAAGGATAAAATTAGAAAATCAGGGTGGCGCCTATGGCTCAATGAGTAGGGCACCGGCCCCATATGCCAGAGGTGGCGGGTTCAAACCCAGCCCCGGCCAAAAAAAAAAAAAAAATTAGAAAATCACCTTTGGTAACCATCACAGGGATAGTCAACTGAGGCAAACATCATCGGCGGATGCCAAGTGTAGTGGGTGATAGTCTGATGAGAAGTAGGATACCATACATGGTCTCAGAGTGTCTCTCCACCAGACTCAGGACTGGGGAATAACAGATACTTCACAGTGAGTGGAGCCACCTGGCAGACAGCACTTTGACCAGGTGACGAAAGTGAACATCATCAGTCACAGAATGAGTCGGCATCCCGTGCCTCATGGTGTGACGTGCTGAGGACACCCTCCACAAAACACATAACCTGAGTCTAATCATGAGGAGACATCAGATTCACCCAAATTGAGGGACATTCTACAAAATAACTCATCAAGTCGCTTCCAAAATGTCAAGGCCAGGAAAACAAAGACAGGCTAAGGAATTCTTCAGACTCAAAGGCACTAAAGAGACATGACGACTACACGCAATGTGTAGCTACATTTGATCCTGGACTAGAAAATAACTTTATAGGGTTGTAAAGATTATCATTGTGGGCTCGGCGCCTGTGGCTCAGGGGGCTAAGGCGCCAGCCACGCATACCTGAGCTGGCGGGTTCGAATCCAGCCCAGGTCCGCCAAACAAAACAACAATAACGGCTGCAAACAAAAAACGGCCAGGCATTGTGGCGGGCGCCTGTAGTCCCAGCTGCTTGGGAGACAAAGGCAGGAGACTGGCTTGAGCCCAGGAATTGGAGGTTGCTGTGAGCTGAGATGCCATTGCACTTTATCCAGGGGGAGAGCTTGAGGCTCTGTCTCAATAAAAAAAAAAAAAAAAAAGATTATCATCAAGATGACTGGGAAAAAATTGAATAAGTTCTGAAGATGAGATAACAGTGGTTCATACCAATATTAACTTCCCGATGTTGGTAACTGTGTCATGGTTATATAAGAGCATGTCCTGGCCTCAAGCAATTCTCCGGCCTAGACCTCCCAAAGTGCTGGGATTACAGCTATGAGCCACCGTGCCCTGCCAGAAATACACATTGAAGTATTCAGAGATAAAAGCGCATCACGTTCGCAATTTTCAAAGTTTCATATCCATATAGATACCGAAGAAGAAAGAATGGGGGTGAGAAAAATAATAATGTTAAATGATAAAATGTTAGTACTTGGGGAAACTGGGAACTGAATATGGAAATTCTTTGTACTACTCTTGCAACTTTCCTGGTAAGTCTGAAATTAAGATGTAAATTAAAATAAAGCTTTGTGAGATGAAAGCATGAAGAATTGTCTGGCACAGTCTGGGGAAGGAGTAGGCCTTCAGCATGTGGTGGTCAGTATTAGAGAAGGGCTCGTCTGGTCATCTGGTGGGGGCCATGAACTGCCGGTTAACTAGAGTAGAAGTATTAGAATGTTCTGGGCCAAGGCTTTTCAAACTTTTCCTGTGTCTAAAAATCACCTGGGTGTTTGTTTAATGCAGTTTCTGGGGCCAGTCTGGGTGGGGATTGAGATTCTGCATTTCTAACAAGCTCCAGGCGATGCTGACTTTCTGCCAATCCTTGGATCATCCTTTAGACAGCAAAGGGCAGAATCTACTGGAATTTAGACCAGGGGTTCCCAAGCCTGCTGCACGTTAGGACCACTGACCATCGATCTCCCCAGGAGATGCTACCAAGATGAAACTCTCACGTTGATCCCTGGAGCCTCCTTTCCAACATCGCAAATCCAGAACCTAAGTCTAAATACCGCCATAGCTTCCCAGCCACATCCTACACCCACAAGCCAGAGCAATCCTCCTGCTCCTCCATGTGTATCGAACACTTCCCGTACAAGTGCAAATTCCTCGCCCAGGCAGCAAGCCCTCTGTGGTGTGGCTACTACCCACTTTTCCTGCTTCTCTCCCTTTGAGACTTGGCTCCTAGGAGAGCAGTGGCCATGGTCCTGCAGCTCCCTGCCACCTTCACACACCTGTGTCTGTGATCACACCCTCCAGCCCCTGTCTTAGTGTCATTCTGCTCTCCAGGTAAGAAACACCACGTGAGCCCCTCCTCCCTGGGGCCCAGGCAATGGATGTTGCAGACTCTGCCCCCCAACTGAGCCCACTTAGGGCGCTCACCTCATCTACAGGAGGTAGCTGGTGGGAAGTCAGAAGCTCAGAGCAGAAGGCCAGGGCTGTCTGCTGCTGGACACAAACATCCCATTCGAAAGTGCCAAGGACAGGCTCAGGCTCTGCTGTGTGGGGGGATGGGCAGGGAGGGGATGGCTTGGGCATCACCCTGGAATTCTGGCCTGGCCACCTAATTCCTCAGTCTCCTCCTCTACTCCCCACCCATCCATTTGCCCACTCAACCTCCTTCTTTCCGCCCAGCGTGTGTCTGGGATCTGAAGGACCTAGAGGAAAATAGGTCATGGGGAGGTGCACCTGGGCTGTTCCCTCGGAGGAGGGCTTGGCCTAGGTGAGCAGCAGCATTGGTTTGGCCAGCAGAGAGGGGTCTGAAAAACAAATTTAAGAAGGGGACCAGGAGGCATCAGAAGAACACCCACTTCAGTTCTTTCACCTCTGCTGCAGGCCTCCTGGGAAGGAGCTTCCTCCTGATCCCACACCTGCCCTTCCCTCGCGTGCCCTGGGGCTGCCAGAGCTAACTCCAGTTCAGATGCTTCTTGTCTACCTAGCCAGGGAGATTCAGCAAAGCCTGGGGGGTCAGGGGCTGAGCCAGTGCCTCACTTTCCAGGAGCATCAAGAGGAGGAAGGGCCCAGGGAGAGGCTGCTGTTCTTGGCTCAAATCAACTTCAAGAAGTCCAGAGGTCTCACCCCTGCCTTCCAGAAGGAGTTAACATGAAAACTTCCAAGAGCGGGTCATTCTACCCTGGAAAGGGGAAAATGGCCCTTCGTGCCTCCCATGAAGAGACTCTCAAAGCTTTGTGTCCCCGATATCCCAGGTCTCTATATATCTGAGTCTCTGACCTTGTGCCAGTCTTTCTGGGCCAGTCTGGAGGGTGTGGCCCTCCTCCGCTGAGAACTGGCTCCCCAGATGTGCTTGGCGAGGAGGCCCGAGATCTTGAACAAATCTGCTCCTCTCTGGATATTTCTGTCCCCTCAGTGTTTCCCTTTGGCTTGAGGGTTTTCTGAGTCCCAGCCCTGCTGAGTTCCAGAGGAAGAGGCGGGAACCTGGAAGTACATATGAGATGATCCCTTAGAGAGATGAATACCCCATATCTGGATCTGGGAATGTCCTCCCCTTTGGGGACTCTGTATTTTCAGGCTCCATCCTACGACCCTCTAGGAAGCAGCAGCCCTCCCACCACCAGCTGCTGTGAGTGCCCACTGGCACCAGAACTCCCATAGCTGCCCTGTGCGGTCAACATTTGTCTGCTGGCCTTGCCCTCTGCCTCCAAGTTCTGGCCCTCAGAGCGGCTGCGAGAACCCATGTGCCTGGTAGATGCTTTCTTGTTTGTTTACGACAACCACAATATTCTGATCCCCAATCAAGACATCTCACATATAACTTTAGGGTCACTTTGGGGGATAAGAGGTGATTTGTAGGTTAAAATTTCATAGATGGAAATAATTAGAACTATATCTACATTTGTAATAATGAGAGGGTTTATGAGGTCACATATTTAAAATGGAGGCTATCTTAGAAAATCCCAGCTATGCAGCCACCATGTTTATATCCTCTTGTATCTCCAGGCCAGGTGCTCAGTAACCATTCGAAGCTTCCTGACTTCAACATTTACCCCTGTTTCTCCCACCCTCTCACATTCCTTTCGTCCCCAATCAACACATTACATGGTTTTCTTGTGATTCAATATTTATTTGTTTTAGAAGCAATTAAATTATTGGCACAAGGCTCAGTGGGTTTCAAAGCAGATGACAGATGGAAAATACCATTGCACAGGTGGGAAGATTCATTAGGGGGTGTCCGAGAGCAATTGTGAACTTCACATGCCAGGTGCCCTGGATTATGAGGACCCCGCAGCCAGGACCCAGCCCAGCTGAGACAGGCATTGTAGACCCGAAAGTGACTGAGCCACACCACAGGGCTGTTCAAAGACAGACATTTCTAGCCTTGTTAAAAGCTCTTCCAGCCTTTGAGTCTTTGCCATCAACAGCAGCTCAGTGACTGTGGGACCCTGTCCCTCCAGGCCAGCCTGCTCTCCCTCACCTGTGCCTTTTCAGGGGAAGCCTTTCTCCCAGGGGCAGATGAAGGCTCTTGCAGAGGGGAGGAGGAAGGAGGGGCAAGAGTTGATTTAGAAGGCATGCACCCCCCACAATGCTCCCCTGAAGGCATGCACCCCCCACAATGCTCCCCTGAAGGTATGCACCCCCCACAATGCTCCCCTGAAGGCATGCACCCCCCACAGTGGTGGTTTTCTCACCAATCTTGGGGGAGTTAAAGAAAAGGGGAGCTTCTCAATGAAAGAGCTACTGCTGCGCCTCCTCTGAAGAGGGGTCCTCCTCTATGAGCTCCAGGTCAAACTCATCTTCCAGGGACCCCCCCACAGGCAAAAGGCGGAACTTCTTCCCCTTCAGGGTGCACGTGCGGTGCTCGAAGTCCAGGATGGCATTGTGGTCCTGGAGCACATCGGTGCCAATGATGGCCTCTTCAGCACTTGCGTTGGCCACTAGGAACTGTGCCTTCAGCTTCAGCTTGCCCAGGGACACTGCAGTATCCCAGACACCCAGGATCTTCATTTCAGCGCCGTTGGCCACCTTCACCACACTCTCAAAGGGCTTCAGGGTGTCCAGATCACCATCGGTGACCTCCTCCCACAAGTTCGGGTGCACCACAGAGACCTGGGCCCCAGAGTCCACCAGGAACCTCACGGGCACTTTGCCAATCTTCCCCTTGAGGTAGTAGCCTTTACCCATGCTGTTGGCAAAGACAATCTCTTTGGGCAGGTGGCTGGGGACAGTCCTGGGGACTCCAAAGGCCTTCAGGAAGGCCTCTTTCACTATCTCATAATCTCCCTGATTCTGGGGACTAAGCCCACTATAGACCTCCAGGGCATCTCCCCGAAGGGACTCTTTTAGGAACCTTAGCTTGGTGACATGGTCCCAATGGTTGAGGTCATCGATGACTTCAAAGCGGTGCAGCCAGAGGCTTGGCGGGACATTAGCTCCATCAAAAGGCTCTGGGATGAAGGCATGCTGCCGGCGGCCTTCCTGGCTCCTGGCTCCACTCTCTGCCATCCTTCTGCTCTCCGCTGGCACTTCGGCAGCAACCCACGCCAAGAAGAGAACGCCACAGAGCAGTGTGGGCGCAATCACGCTGGAGAGCAAGGTTTCACGAAGCAGGGTGTTCCTTACTTGCCCGGCAGTGGGCAAGCAGAAGGGAGCAGGCCACGACGGTGTCTGACTGAGTACTGGGGACAGACGCAGGTGCTGCTGTGGCCTGCCAGCTCTGCAGAGCCTTTTTGATGCTGCCCTGGGGCCCCCAGGGCTCCTCATTCTCCTTTGTTCTGGAAGCTCCGCCCTTCTTGCCCCGCCCACCTGCCAGCAAGCCGCCTAACAGGATGGGTGCCTCGCCCGCCTGCACATCCATCCACTGACTGACACAGGTCAGCCCACGTCCCCAAAAAGGCCAGCCTCAGTCGGAGCCTGCCCCGGGACCCTCCCCAGCCCGTGTTCCAGAATAGCAGACTAGGACACTGAAGTTGTGATGACATTGAGGGGTCTCTCATCAGCAGAGAAGGAAAAGGGAGGGAAGGAGGGAGGGAGAGACCAGAGTGCCCTTCAGCTTTTAGACCTGGGAAGCCCCTGTTGGCCTCATCCCTCGAGTGACCACTTTGAGTAGTCGAAGCAAAGGAGCTGCATTTGTTGAGCTCCTACTATGTGCCAGGCACTGGGAGAGTGTCTCTCAGGCATTCTAAATCGATTATGGGATGCTATAGGGTTTCCCACAAAGGGTGACAGAAGAGGGTTCCAGAAATAAGAATGCACAGAAATCATTATTTAAATGAAAAGAGACATACACAAACAGACGTGCATAATCATTTTACAGAAATCCAATTGCTGGCTCAGCGCCTGTAGCTCAGTGGTTAGGGTGCCAGCCATATACATCGGAGCTGACTGGTTCAAACCCAGACCGGGCCTGACGAACAACAATGACAACTATAACAACAAAATAGCCAGGAGTTTTGGCAGGCGCCTGTAGTCTCAGCTACTTGGGAGGCTGAGGCAAGAGAATCACTTAAGCCCAAGAGTTTGAGGTTTCTGTGAGCTGTGACATCATGGTACTCTACTGAGGGCAACATAGTGAGACTCTGACTCAAAAAAAAAAGAAAGAAAGAAAGACAAGAAATTCAATTGCTGCAGTAATTTTCCCTCATCGATAACCCCTAATTCAGAGTCAGCCCTTTTCAGGGCTTGGCCTCGAGCAGTGGGCTCTCATTAAGGCCAGCAGTGGGCCAGCATGGATATTGAACTTCTCAGAGTGGACATGGGAATCCAGAACATGGCTCCAACTGTGGGCAACCCATCCTCAACTCCACATGTATCCTCCGTGCCCACTCCAAGGAAGGGGGAGAGTTCGCTCTTTTTTCCTTTCTGAAAGGAACAACAACCGCCACGTTCATAGTGAGAGGCTGGAAGGCTCCGGCTGGTGGAAACCATCTGTGCGACCTGCTGCCGTGGGGGAAGGGCAGCCCTGGAGGCCCCGCAGCTGCCTATAGGGACCTGTGAGTCTGAGGGACTGACCTGGGCCTGTGCAGGGGCTGCTGGAGGGACCTGCTTTTTTGCCCCTGTTCAAACGTCACCTCTCCATTGCCCCCGCTAACCTGTCCCTTGCACATGCGCTCGCTTCTGGTGGATTCACGTTGCAGCGTGCTTTGCGGGCTTGCTCACAGGTCTGTCTCCTGCTATAAACCGGAGTCTGGGGCTCACAAACCCAGTATTTGTGATTGTCTCCATAGAAACGTGCTCTGGGACCCAGGGGGTGCTTTCTGTTGGGCTCCAGGCCTGGCTGTGTGCTCTCACAAAATAGGATTGGGTAAGGACAGCAGAGGAGAGAGGCTCGGTGGCACACCTGTGGCACTGGGGTGTTTTTTCTGGCCTAGAGCCTGGCCCTCTCCAATTCCCATGCCATTCATCACCCAGGGCCTGGCTAAATCCCAGAGACACCCTGGCCCCGTGCCTGCCTCTGGATGGCCCCAGGGTCCCCAAACATACTGCAACCCCTTCCACCTGATACAGTGAGCCAACAGAGAGGCAGTTGGGTCAACACCTCCCACCACGGCTGCCTGGCTAAGGTGGAGCCCTGTGGCATTCCAGGAGCCTTGAGGAGGGGGAAATGGAATCAGTAGGAAGGTATCAGGAGCAAGTGAGTGGCTCTCCGAGAAGATTGCACAATGAAAAGCTTGCATCCAGAGAGGTAGCCCAGACTCACGCAAGGCCAGGAAGCCCCTTCCACAGGTGGGCTCTGTGGACAGACTCCCAGCTCTGGGGATGAGTGTTGTTCTGCGGCCCAGTAGTTTCCAGGCTCACACACGTGGGCCCCTGGCAGTGGGAATGAGTGTGTGACCAACGAGGGAGAGGCAGAGTGGCCTGTCAGCTAACAAAGTAGGACAGGTGCCCCAAACTGGCTTTTCAAATCCTAGTGGTAGTGTTGTCACATCTCCCCATTATTCCTGGATTAGAAATAGGCGGTCCTGTGCGACTTCATTTGGTTGGGTTTGGTGATCACTTTGGCAAAGTCCTTTCACCACATCCATCACCTCTGTGAGTATGATGATGACGGTGAGCAGACCAGCACTAGGACCCGGGGTGTTCTAGTCTGAAGCACTAGGAGCTTACAATGGCTTGTCTTAGCCCACTCCTGGCCAGGGGCTTCATTGGGTCACTTTGCAAAGACAGGGAAAGAGGGTGCTGGACTCGGGGAAGTGCAGCTGAGGTGGGGCGCCTTTGCTGGTGATGTCCTTGTTTGAGGGGAATGGCCTCATGGGCAGTGAAGCAAAAGTTGATTATTAAATAGTCCCGAATTTCATGAGCCAGTTTATTATCATCACACCTCCTGCAAGGGGGCCTCATCTCTCTCTCTCCCCACACCCAAACCCTCTGGATCAGGCAAAGCCCAGGTGATTAACATGTTTATAGAAACATCCACCTCCGTTAAAGTACTTGGGTTCAAATCACCTCTCACACCAAGGAACAGAAGGCTCCCACCCTCCACATACTCAGGAGTGGTGGTGGTTGAGGCCGAGGGCCCCACCGGGCAGCCTTCCAGCCACGGGGCCTCCCCAACAGAAGCACACAGGAGTTTCATAGTTCCTATGCAGGTGGAGGGGTAGGGTCAGCCTCTGGCTGAGTTTAGGGGCCCATCTTGGTCTAGGAGCAGGAATATGGGTGAAGGTAAATTCTTGAGTACCTTAACCCTTGGAAGATGCCCATACCTGGAATACCACAGAAGCACTCAGGGACCTTGGAATGGCTACACTAATGGTACATGGATGAGCTAAGCCAACTGGGGCAGGCCAAGTGCCACTGCCTCCTCCCAGAACCTAGAAAATCACAGCTAATTATTGACAAGTATAGGTATTGGGGCGGGATGCCCTCATTATTGGGCATTAACCACCATACTCAACAATAAACAGGAAGGGCTGAGGGAGTCCCCACCCTCCACACCCCCTCACTGAGATTTCTGGGCTGAGAGCTCTGGCAGCCCACTTCTGCCTCAGCTGCCTGGTTCCCCTTTGCCATTTCTTCTCCCCCAGGAGAGTTGGGCAAATTGGTACAAATCCAGAGCAGAGCCCAATGGGCCCCCTGAGAATTGATGCCCTCAGTGTGCAGCGGGGATACTCCATACTCTTTCTGGCTTTCTGGGAAATATAGCAGGGCCCGGAGGAGGGGCCTGATGCCTTTGAAGTCCTGAGGGTGGAGGGGCAGGTCCCACAGTGCTGGGTGGGGGTCAGGGACTTGACACAGACTTGTCCTTCTAAGGAGACCTTTTTTATCTTCTTTAGCAAGGTGCCCAGGGCAAAAGACACCTTACGGATCATGGTGCCCCCTAGAGAGGTCCAGTCTGGAAGAGAAAGTAGGCCAAGAGAGGGTGGGACAAACCTCGGCCACGCACAGGTGGCTGCAGCTCCACCCAGGCCACCTGGGCCACCCTGGGGGACCAGTGGGGAGAAAGTCCAGAGGAATCCAGAGGCTTTTCAAGACAACGCAAGAAGGTTGAAGGGAGATAAGGAGGTGTGTCCTTTCTCCAACCATGGCCGCTTCATGGGTGCGCAACTTGCCCTGCGTTCAGAAAGATCCACACTTGGCTTAATGCTCTGCTGTTGCCATCTTGAAATTCCTGGTAATTCTGAACAAAGGGCCCCACATTTTCATTTTGCACTAGGCCCTGCAAATTATGCAACTTGTTTTGTCACAAACCAAGCTGACGGTGAAGGCTTCTCTTCACACACACACACACAGGCACTACTTACCAAGCGCCACACATACACTGTCCACAAAACACTCTCCCTCTACACTGTACATATCTTCTGTATGTATAATACACACCATACACACAGTTAATGCAAAACAGCTAAGAAATTGTGTAACTTGCATATAGAATTCAGACCCACCTTTCATTTCATATATTTATTTGCACCCTTATTTACGTTCAGTATTAACATATATTTATTGGAGACACCTGCTGTTTATTAGCCTCTGGGCACACTTACTGCTCCAGAAGACTAGGCAGGTCCCATGGCCGTGGCTTACAAGCTAATGAAAACAGGATGTAGATGTTTAACAGCCAAGTTTTCAAGAGTTTAAGGCCAACATATACATGCAAGGTTGACCCACTTAAAGCAGCCCCCAATCACAACCACACTGCTTTGAAAGGAGCCGGTTTTTAAGTGGGTCATCCTGTCTTCTGCTCCCTGCCACCTCGTGAGGCCCCCTCACCACCAATAGCAAGGCCCCTGTTTTCCTACCCTGCCCCTGCACAACTGGGCAGCCCAGCACATCCTGAGGCCTCTGTCCCAGGGCTGGTGTGAATGTGTAGGGTTGGTGGCAACCTGTGGCTGCTCCCCGCCTTCTACTTTCGTAGGCTTAAGGCATCAGGTCTTCAAGCTGAAAAAAGAAACAAAGAGGTGAATTTGGCATAAGAATCTGGGTAGGAATTCAGATCAGAGCCCAAGGGGATCTGGGTGAGCTTTGACCAAAGCAAGGCATGCTGGGAAATGCAAGGCACAACAATACCCTTGTTGCAAGCCATAAATCCCCCCAATTCCCACACGGGCATTACCCAGCATTCACACTCAGGTATGGCCAAAGGCATGTGGGAAGGACAAGTTGTCATTGACTGGCCCTTTTCTGGGTCCCTGCCAGACCTCCCCACGATGAGAGTTCCTGCCACAGCCCTCCTGAACAGGCCAGTGTTGCTGATGGGGGGGAGCATTCTTGCTTGCAGGGCGCCTCCCTAGTTCTCCACTGCTTCTGGCCTTTTCCTCCTTTGCTGCCTAGTTTAGGAGCCCTTCCACCCAGACGTGGGCCAGCTCAGCCCACCAGCTGAATCCAATATGGAGGTAGCAAGATGCTTAGTGCAAGTCATGAGCCTGGAGGGTTGTGGAGGTAGTTGGGGAACAGTGATCTTGGACTTCCAATGCCATCAAGAGCTCTCCAGGCCCAGAGTCAGGGAAAGGCCAGTTAAGAGTTGGTCAGAACAAGCTGCTATCTCCTAGAAGACCAATTTGCCAAAACCAGTTCTCTACCTGTTTTTATCTTACAATCAAACATGAAGATTGCTAACATGTCCTGAGGCCTTCCCAGTCCCATCCTCATGTCCTAACCCTCCGAACTGGGTTTCCACCTTTTCCCCAATTACTGGTGACCCCACCCAAGACCAGACCCTAATCGCTCCCACCTGGGCCAGAGAGGGGGCCTGGCTCTGAGGAAAGATCCTATTCAGACTCCCTTTTTTCCCTCCTACTTTCAGGGTCCCCTCCACTTAACTGAGGTTGGAAGTAGGACCTATAAGACAGATCCAGACAGCTTTGGGGACATTAAATCTCTTATGACAAGCACCCCTGCAATTTGTGAAATATTCAAGTAATCAAAGATATAGATTGGATAATCTCCAAATCTAAATGGGCTTCTAATTACACCAGGAAACTTGGCTTAGTCCTAGACACATGGAGAAATTTTGTCCAAGTTAAAATACCTCAAAGGCACCTTTGAACTGATCCTGAAATAGTTTTAATTGCTGCTAATGATAACTAGTATTGTGAGCAATGAAAACATATAAAATAGCCTCAGCACAGGGAACTACTTCTTTTGAATCAATTGCCAACTCATCTTTGCTCCTAACAGATAAAAAACTGGTGTGGAGGGTCAGAGGAGTAGGGTAGCAGAGAGGAGGGTACCTTCCCTGAGACTTTTCAAAGTCATCTTTTTTTACCTTCTGGAAGATGCGGGAGAGGCAGGAAGGGGACGAGGGAAAGAACAACAGAGCCCTAACATGTACGAAAATCTCTAGGTTATTGGTAGCCACATTAACAAACATTTGTTGAGCACTTACTATGAGCCAGGCATCATGGTGGTGGCTGTAAATTGGCGTCTGGGATGGACAATGCCATGATTCAATTCCATGCATATTTACTGAGGCCAACTGTGCCTCACTCTGAGAGATGAATCAGACCTGAGCCCTACCCTCCCCGAGTTTGCAGATGAGTAGGGAAGAGACTCAAAGCCAGATGCTCCAAATCCAGAGAGATGAGTGTGGAAGGGGCCAGCACACACTTGGAGATTCTGGCAAGATGGTGACTCAAGGAGCACTGGGCAACTGCTCCCACCAGACATCAACCGATATTACCAAAGAAAAGTAAAAATAATAGGAATATAGGGCGCACCCATAGCTCAATGGGTAAGGCGCCGGCCACATACACCCAGTCTGGTGGCTTCAAACCCGGCCTGAGCCAGCTGAACATCAATGACAAATGCAACAACAACGACAAAAATAGCCAGGCATTGTGGTGGGCACCTGTAGTCCCAGCTACTTAGGAGGCTGAAGCAGGAGAATCATTTGAGCCCAAGGGTTGGAGGTTCCTATAAGCTGTGACACCACAGCACTCTACGGAGGGCGATACAGTGAGACTCTGTCTCAAAAAAAAAAAAAATAATAGGGCAGCGCCTGTGGCTCATCGAGCAGGTCGCTGGCCCCATATACCGAAGGTGGCTGGTTCAAGCCCGGCCTCGGCCAAATTGCAAAACAGAATAATAGCCGGTCGTTGTGGTGGATGCCTGTAGTCCCAGTTACTCAGGAGGTTGAGGCAAGAGAATCGCCTAAGCCCAGGAGTTGGAGGTTGCTGTGAGCTGTGTGACGCCACGGCACTCTACTGAGGGTGATGAAGTGAGCCTCTGTCTCTACAAAAATAGTAATAATAATAAATAAAAGGAATATGAAAGGGGAAATCTGCACTGACACTGAAACCAGGGAATGAGAGCATCCACAGACCAAAATCTTGGATTAATTTTTTTTTTTTTTAAACATAGCTGTGTACATTAATTCAATCATGGGGTACAATGTGCTAGTTTTATATACAGTTTGGAATATTTTCATCAAACTGGTTAACCTAGCCTTCACGGCATTTTCTTAGTTATTGTGTTAAGACGTTTATATTCTACACTTAGTAAATTTCACATGTACCCTTATAAGATGTTGGATTAATTTTTGTTGCTCACAGCAAACTCTCTGAGGAGTTATTTGGGCAGTGAGGGAAAATACCGCAACTGTGCTCCTGCTACCCAGGGGGGAAGCCTTGGGGGTTAGTAACTGGTTAAAATGAGATGTATGTATGTAAACACAGAAAAAAAGACTAGAAAGAAATATACCAGAACAATGACAGTGATTGTTTTGGGGTGGTGGAATCATGAATGATCTTAATTTTCTTCTATAGACATTGTGCAAATATATTTTCTAATAAGAAAAAGTTATTTAAAAGTAAAGAAACTTGTTCCTGCAATTTTCTTTTTTATTTTGAGACAGAGCTTCAAGCTGTCACCCTGGATAGAGTGCTGTGGCATCACAGCTCACAGCAACCTCCAATTCCTGGGCTCAAATGAGTCTCTTGCTTCTGCCTCCCAAGAAGCTGGGACTACAGGTGCCTGCCACAACACCCGGCCATTTTTTGGTTGCAGCCGTCATTGTTGTTTGGCGGGTCCAGGCTGGATTCGAACCCACCAGCTCAGGTGTACGTGGTTGGCGCCTTAGCCCGTTGAGCCACAGGCACCGAGCCATGTTCCTGCAATTTTCTATAAGCTTAAAATTATTTCCAAATAAAACAGTTTTTACCAGGGACTATGTAGGAAACTTCTGCGCCTTCTGCTCAATTTTTCTGTGAACATAAAATTGCTCTAAAAACTAAAGTCTATTGAAACGTTTTTGTGTTAAGTTTTTTAAAAGATTCTTAAAAGGACTAGCATAGAAAAAGTTTGGCAATATTAGCAACTGTTAAAGCTAAATGATAGAAATAATACAGTTTATATGAGTTTCCCACTACTTTTAGGTGTGTTTGAAAAGTTTCCATAATAAAAAGTAAAAAATATCTTGGTGTGTGCCACACCTTTTGGGGGCAAGACACAATTATAAGAGGGACTTTACCTAACAAATGCAATCAGTGCAACCTGGTTTTTTGTACCCTCAATGAATCCCTAACAATAAAAAAAAAAAAGTAAAAAATGAATACACAAAAGCTCTATACCAAGCCCCTCCCCAGACTGGCCAGCTCAGTTCTCGGCCCATAGCCTGGGCAGTCTGCATGTCCCCTAGTCTTGGGCACTAGAAACACTGGTCACTGGGGACAAGTGGCCTGGCTGGGGTGTGTCCCTGTTCTGCACGGCAAAGCTTCTGAACTAACTCTTCCCTCTGCGCACCCCCCAGAGTCATGGCAGGAGCCCCAGCTTTGCATCCTCCTGCCTGGGCTCTCATCCACCTTTTTTTTTTTCTTTTTTGCAGTTTTCTTTGGCCAGGGCTGGGTTTGAGCCCACCTCGGACATATGGGGCCAGCACCCCACTCCTTTGAGCCACAGGCGCTGCCCACACACCTTTTTTATTCTTTTTCTTTCTTTCTTTCTATTTTTTTTTTGAGACACAGTCTCAAGCTATTGCCCTGGGTAGAGTGCCATGGCGTCACTCCTCACAGCAACCTCCAACTCTTGGGCTTAAGTGATTCTCTTACCTCAGTCTCCCAAGTAGCTGGGACTACAAGCACCCGCCACAACACCTGGCTTTTTTTGGTTGCAGTTGTCATGGTTGTTTAGCAGGCCCAGGCCAGGCTCAAACCTGCCAACCTCGGTGTATGTAGCCGGCGCCCTAACCACTGAGCTACAGGCGCCGAGCCACATCCACCTTCTTGTTTCATGTCTCTCCACTCTGTGTCCGCTTTTCCTGAATCTCTAAATTTTCACTCTCCCTAGGTTCCCCTTCCTAATTCAAATCGGCTTGTACGGGTCTCTCAAATCTTAACAAGGCAAACCTTCTTGTGATTCTGCGTCTCCTTGGTCAATGACTACTTCTCTCCTTCCTTCCCAGATAGTTTCTAGAAGGGTTTGTCCACACTGAAAGGGCTGTGGTGTATGGATGCCCCACTGCGGGGCAGGTAGGGGCTGAAGTCTGGCCTGCACCCCTCCTGCCAATCCAATGTGCCAGGATGAGGGGCTGGTACCCCTTTGTAATTCACACAAAGATGCTACAAGGTCAGGGGCATCCCCACCTACCCTCTGCCTCCCTGCAAGGCCTCCACTCCCACCAGACTCCCCCATCACCCTTGCCAAGGGCAGCAGTGGCTCCCAGTGGCACCTGGGGCCCCTCTCAGCCTCCGGAGAATCTGATCTCTGAAGCATTTGCATCTCTGCTTTTCCTCCTGTTTTCTGCTCCTTTGGTTTCTGTGGCCCAATTTTCTGGATCTTCTGTGTCTAAAACCACTCTCCTCTGTCATTCACAGGCCACCCTCTCCCTGGCCACTCTCAGATGTGGTTCCTTGAGGCTCACCCACAGCCATTCCCTGCATTCCACGTGCCCCTCCCCAGGCCAGGGGCACCCAGGCTGCACTCCTTACCTGTCCCCGCTCTTGCCCCCGCTGCCTGCCCAATTCGTCCCCCCACAGAACTGCCACTTTCAGCAATGAACATGCTCTTGTTTCACCAGACATGTCTGCCTCCTGTGTTCTTTATTATTATTATTAATGCAAAATATGAAAGGGGTAAGAGTGTTTCTGTTACATGAATGCCTTGGATAAAGCTTGAGGCGGGGCTTTCAGTGTGCCTCTCCTGAATTTTTCTTCTAGGCACATGGCACCACACCCACCCACTCCCACCCCCACCCCCAGTATCTAGCCAGTTTTCAGACTCAGAAACGCAGGGGTCTTCCTCACTTGCTCCCTCCTCCCCTGGGGCATCTGGCTCCTCCTCTTGAGTCTTCCCCTGTCACCCTCTGGCCCTGCTCACCGTCCCCCTGTTCGGGGTGCCCTCGCCAGGCAGTCATCCTACAAGTCTCCCTGCTCCTGCCTCCCCCGTTAATTCACCCTCTTCAGGCCACCAGAGTCAGCTCTTCCAAAGATGTAAATCTGTTCATGTCATTCTTCTCCTCTAGAGCTCCTCATCCCCAAATCAAATCTCATCTCTGAACACAATGGCAAAGGCCTCATCCCTAGTTCACGCTCCACCTACACTCAAGGGCTTGTAGTGCCCCAAACAGGACCGGCTTTATTTGCCTTTTCATAAGCCACTCACTGGGCTGGGTAAGCCCTCTCCACACCCCTGCTCTCCTGGCAAACCCCAGCACTTCCCTCAGAGGTCAGCTAACAAGTTGCCACCTCCAGGAAGTCTCCCTTGATCCCCACCCTCTAAACTTAGGGGGTCTCTCCTCTAAGCTTGTGTCATAGGGAATTGCCATCCTCAGGCCACCAGCAGGCTCCCAGAGGCCAGGCTCAGCCCCTCACTGACTTAGAGCAGCCCTGGCACACTCTAGACATGAAAGGCTTCTGCCTCCTGCTCATCCATGACCTGGACGTCCTCCAACCCAGCCATCTCCACCCTTATCCCTCGAAGCCTGATCTTCCTTCCCAATCACTCCTGGCTCAAAGGCTCTGAATATCGGGCCTGGCAGTGCTATCTTTATCCACAGACCAGTGGCATCCAAAATTTTTCTTTTTCTTTTTAACTGGCCCTAGTAAAAAAGACATTTTCCATCATAATCCAGTACGTCAATGACTCAAATATGTGAAATATACATGTAGCTGAAATAAATGTATTTACTACATATAACGTACTCTGGTGTTTTCTATTTGGCTCCACTTCTTTTTCTTTCCTTTTTTGAATGCTGGTAACGACACACTAAATTAACGTCCCAACCCTCTCATTGGTCCCCACCCACCGTTAGAAAAGCTGGTGCAGCCAGTGGGGAGCACTGAAGGTTCCCCACAGGGAGCAACGTGACCAGCACAGTGGGGTAGGATGGGGCTTCGCAAATGTTCTAAGAGGCAGGATCGTTCTATACATTTCCAATCTGTCACATACTCTATTATCTGAAAATATACTACGAATGAATTGGTAGGAAAATAATAAAATAACAAAAATATTAAAATGCAAGCCCAGATTCCTTATAATTAGATCCAACAGACAGGGCAGGGAGCTGAGAGTATCAGGTGGCAGGAATGCGCTGGAGGCCTGAGCTGTAAGGCGGCTTTGCCAGCCCTTGGGATGCCCTACAGGCCTTGATGCTCGGCCATCCCCGCCCTGCCAATCTTGGTGCTGGAGCATTTTGAACTTGTGTCATCTGGGGCCTTTGTGGGGGGAAAGGGGCTTCTGGGAAGTCTGCTACCTTGTCAACAGAGCTACTTGAGTTGAGACCCTCCAGGCGCTCGGACTCTGTCGTTGTCGTCCTCTGGGTCCTCGCAAGTGCTCACCGTCTTCCCCACCCCCCCAGCTCCTTGTCTTGGCCCCGCGCTGACTACCCAGTCCAAGCCTTCACCTCGCCTCAGCTCCTCGCTGTTCCTCTGCCTCGTGCTCTCAGAAGATGGCGTGCATCTGGTCTGCAGAGAAATGGTGTGTGGTGAGCCCCAACATCCTTCCCTCCTACAGCCTTTCTTGGCATCTCTTTTCATGTTCAGGCTAATCCTTCCACCTGACAGCTCCCCCCCACCTGGCTACCTGTCCAGCCCCCTCCTCAGGACCCTCTTCTTTCCATCAGCTTCCCTCCCAGTCCTGAGAATCCTTCCAAAGAGGCCATCTACCCAGTGGTAGGCTGGTAATGTTTAACAATGGGCTGCCTAGGGAAAATGTATACACATACGATGCACGTACAGATGTTTATGTAAATGTTATTGACCTAAAGGATGGCTAATAATTTACAAATAGTAAAGAAATATACACTACTCTTTTTTTTTTTGTTTGCTTGTTTTTGAGATAGAGTCTCATTCTGTCACCCCTGATAGAATACTCACAGCAGGCTCGGCGCCTGTGGCTCAACAGGCTAAGGCGCCAGCCATGTACACCTGAGCTGGCGGGTTCGAATCCAGCCCGGGCCCACCAAACAACAATGACGGCTGCAACCAAAAAATGGCCGGGTGTTGTGGTGGGCACCTATAGTCCCAGCTACTTGGGAGGTGGAGGCAAGAGACTCGCTTGAGCCCAGGAATTGGAGGTTGCTGTGAGCTGTGATGCCACGACACTCTGTCCAGGGTGACAGCTTGAGGCTCTGCCTGAAAAAAAAAAAAAAAAGAATACTCACAGCAACCTCAAAATCTCAAACTCCTGGGCACAAGTGATTCTATTGCCTCAGCCACCAGAGTAGCTGGGACTATGGGTGCCTGCCACAAGACCCGGCTATTTTTTTAGAGACAGGGTCTCACTCTTGCTTAAGCTAGTCTCAAACTCCTGAGCTCAGGCAATCCACTTACCTCAGCCTCCCAGAGTGCCAGGATTACAGGTGTAAGCCACCACACCTGGTCCCAACTACTCTTTGAATCCTATGGAATTCTCTCATTGATTTTTTGCTACCTCCTGAATCCATAACCAGCTTCTAGTCATAACTGATGACTGTATTACCAACATGAGTGTTGATATTTTTGTTTGTACCAACTAGTAAGAAAAAAGTGAACAAAGACATAGGCTGGGACTTGACTTGTTAGTGGTATGAAGAACTTCTTTACTGAAGCAGAAAATAGTTTGGGGGCTTTAGTTTTTGTTTGTTTGTTTGTTTGTTTTGAGACGGATTGTCACTCTGGGTAGAGTGTCCTGGCGTCATCATAGCTCACAGCAACCTCAAACTCTTGGGCTCAAGCAATCCTCCTACCTCAGCCTCCTTAGTAGTTGGGACTACAGGTGCCCACCATGATGCCTGGCTAGCTTTTGTATTTTTAGTAGAGACAGGCTCTCATTCTTGGTCAGGCTGGTCTCCAACTCCTGAGATCAAGTGGTCCACCTCCCTCGGCCTCCCAGAGTGCTGGGATTATAGGAGTGAGCCACCTTGCCCAGCCAGGTAATTGTTTTTGAATATATATATATATATATATATTTTTTTTTTAAATTGAATCATAGCTGTATACAATAATTCAGTCATGGGGTTAGTTTTTGAATATTGGAAGGACTTTTGCTTAATTTTTCTGTGCCATTCACAATGTAATGGCGATAGGCAAATCACATATTTAAGTTTAATATGCATTAACATCATCTCCATAACTTTCTTAAATCTAGAAAGTCAACCAAACAAAAAATCAAGCCCTGATTTATGGTGTTAATATTCCCACCTTAGCCATTTTCAAACTATCAATATGATGCCACTGAATGCAGACGCGAGAAGAAAAATACAATAACACACCACTATACAGTATTTCCACAGACTTGATATATGTAAATAATCTTAAACCAATAACAAAATACAAAATTATTAGAAATAATAGGTTTTGAATATTTATGATCTTTAAATATAATTTGGTTAATTGTAAGTTAAATAATTTAATAATAGCTGGGTTAAACCACTGAGTCACAAAAATTCCTGAAAATTTAAGAATCGGCTCTTAAGACCTGATACGGGGCGGTGCCTGTGGCTCATTGAGTAGGGCGCCGGCCCCATATACTGAAGGTGGCGGGTTCAAACCTGGCCTCAGCCGAACTGGAAAAAAAAAAATACCTGATACGATCTGAGTACACCTGGATCTGAACCCCCCTAGCCCCATATCTGCCTCGAGGCCCTCAAAAGGATCTCTACACCTGGTAGCCCCTCCAATATATGCTTCTCAAGTCTTAAGAGATAAACTGAACTCATTTTCTTTCTCTCAAGTATGTTCCTCTCTGGGCTGCCATGTTGGCGAAGGGCTTCACCACCCAGCCGGAGACCCAAGCCAGAAACCACAGTGTTGCCCTCCTGTAGACTTCATACCACTTCTGACATTGGGTCACTGCCACCCGAACCCCTGTTGAGTCTGTCCCTGCTTTCTGTGCCCTGCCTGCTCTGGGTCACACCCCTGTCACCTCTCACCAGGATGGCTCATCAGTTCTTCCCTGCTTCCCTGCTGGCTGGTCCTGCCCACCTACCTCCTGGCATCAAAAGCACTCATTATGTCCTACCCTGCACCAGGCAAAACCAGGATCCTAGGCTTCCCTGAGCCCAGCAGTCATTGCTCTTTGTCCCTTGTCCTGTCTGTCCTGATCCATCTCTGCTGCTCAACCTCTGCTCCAGCTGCAGAAACAGCTGCAGCTCCTGTAACCCAGCCTACCCCCTCCCAACCACTGTGCCTTGCACGTGCCATTTTCTACCCCTGGAGTGTTTTTCTCCATTCAGATTCCTGCTCCACAAATTCTTAGTCATCATTTTGGACCCACTTCAAGTATCTCCCCAATGAAAGCTCCACCCCAAGCAGAATTCACCCATTCACTTGTTCATTCATGCATTCCTTCACTAGTAGCATTGATTCAGTGCCAGCATGTGCCAGATTCTGGTGTGGGTGCTAGGGATGCAGAAGTGAGCCAGACTCTCAGGAAGGTCTCGGTCTACTGGGGGAAACAGAAATAGAGCATGTGGGCCCCTGGTTGGCAGAGCTCTGCAGAGGGCACTGGGGAAGAACAGAGGAAGGACATCCTTACTCAGGCTTGGGGGGACCCTTAATCTGAGCTCTGATGGATGAGTAAGAACAGGGCCAGGGAGGGGTGTTCCAGCTAAAGAGAGGCGGCTGCAAAGGCCCTGAGACGAGAGGGTGCAGGATACGTTAGGAGCTACGTATGGTTCAGGTTGGCTAACTCTCTGGGTTCAAGGCTACGTGTGGTTCAGGTTGGCTAATTCTGTGGGTTCAAGAGACCAGGTCCAGAGGTGTTTTAACAAGCCCATGGAGAAAGCTCAATGTATGGTGGTCCAGAGAGTGGTGAAGGCCCCAGAGAGCAGGGGGAGACTCCTCAGAGCAGAATTACAGGACTTTCAGAGAGACGGTCATGAGCACAACAGAGGCACATACGGCAAGGAGCAAGGTGCTGGGTGATGTGGTGGGCACAGCAGAGCGGTAAGAGGTGGAGGCTGACAGTGCGAGGGAGGAGGAAGGCAGGTTAGGAGGGAGCGTGGCAGGGGGCCGGCAGGGCCTGCTGACCCTGAGAGGGAAGGTGGCAGTGGCCTGCCCAGGTTTCTGGTCTGGGTGGAAGGTGGTGGCGCTCTCTGCAGTGGGGACCACTGAGGGGCGGTTTTGTGCAGTGTCTCTGAGGTCATCTGGGGATACACCCGGTTTATGGTACCTGTAGCACAGCCAAGTGAAGATGTCCCCTCACCAGCTGGATATTGGAATCTGAACTTTAGGGGAAAATCTGATTGAAAGATGGCATTTAACGCTGGGCACAGTGGCACTTGACTCTAATTCCTGCTCCTTGGAGGCCAAGGCAGAAGGATCACCGGAGCCCAGGAGTTGGAGGCCAGCGTGAGCAACATGGTGAGACCATGCCTCAGTGATAAAATAAATAAATAAAAATTTAAGGAAGGGTGAGTGCAGTACAATTAGATATTTTTAAAAATGTGAGCCATGGCTCGGCGGCTGTGGCTCAGCAGGCTAAGGCGCCAGCTACGTACACCTGAGCTCGCGGGTTCAAATCCAGCCCCAGGGCCCGCCAAACAACAATGACGGCTGCAACCAAAAAATGGCCGGGCGTCGAGGCGGGCGCCTGTAGTTCCAGCTACTTGGGAGGCGGAGGCAAGAGACTCGCTTGAGCCCAGGAATTGGAGGTTGCTGTGAGCTGTGATGCCACGGCACTCTCTCCAGGGTGACAGCTTGAGGCTCTGTCTCAAAAAAA
>CAUYON010092405.1:0-68220 GCA_963573935.1 Arctocebus calabarensis
TGGGTCTTAAGACCAGTTAGAATTGTTTTAAACTTCCCTAGATGCCGAGTAACCTTTAGTTAATTACAATACTAAAATTCCTGAAAGGGCCTGTGTGACGTCATTTTGTTAACGGACTCCATTTTACAGGTTGCTGTGTAATTTGCGGTGTAAATGTTAGTTTTGTAACTTTTGGCTCCAGGCACCAGTACCCCTGACCACCCTCACCGGCCTCTTCCTGCTTAGCGACCAACACCCTTTCCTGGCACCACCGAGGTATCCAATCAGCAAGTGGAGGTATCCAATCATCCTTGTTCCACCCTTCCCTTATCCCACTCCCCTTATTGCATCCCCCCTCCCAAATTCCTTTCGGTACACTATAAAAATACCTCAGCTCCACCCCTGGGGCCATTCAGATCGAGCCACCATTTAGGCATGGCTGAACGGTCCAAGCTTAAGCTTGTAATAAATTCCACCCTTTGTTTTTGCATGGGTGCGCCTGGTGTGAGTTTCTTGTGGGGGCATCCTGATCCCACACAAGGGCAGGGGACGCCCTGAATGAGTAACTGGGATGTGGAAACCACAGATTTGAATCCCCGTGATGGGAATTTTTGTCTTCTCATTGAGAATTTCGGTGGGTCTCGCCCACCACCTAGCGCTCAGGCACCATGTTCGCATTTTGACTTTCTTTTCCAAACTCGGCGCAGCTGCATGTGTTTGTTTATCAGTGTGCTTTTGTCTGTTTCGTTTGTGGGTTACTATATTGGGAAGAAATGGGACAAGCGCAAGCGACTCCTCTAGCCCTAACCCTTTCCCATTTCCAGAATTTTAAGGGAAAGATCAAGGCAGATGGGGAGAGTAGCCATTTGGAATTCTTCTATGCCGTAAGCTCCCAGCTGGCGAATAAAGCCGTTCCTCTTATAAACATGGTGTTTGGGCGCTCTTTTTTCCACTGGGCCTTGTCTTCCTGCAACATTTTTGGTTCCCTGACCAGGAATCAAAGTTGCCACCAATCCTCTGGACACCCACGTGGGGGCCCCTGATTGGCCAGGGCGATGTGAACCACTGAGTGCCCAGGGAGGCAGTTTGGCCTCCCTGTGTGGACACCTCAGCTGGGCTGAGAAAGGACCCTGTCGGCGGGTCTTCAAGGAGTCAAACACCAGGAGGAACTGGCATGCAGGAGCAGGTACCTACATGGGCAGACGTCTAAAACAAGGTATGATCGATCTTGGGGTTCCACTACAGTTGTAGTGGAAGAAGGAGCCTGATCAACTCCTTGGGCATTAGATTGCCAACAGGTCTGTTGAGAGGTGTGTGAGAATGTGTGGATGTGGTGTGACTGAGAGAACTCTGAGGTTGGAGTTGGACCTCCCTTCCTAGGGCTAGGAGAGTGTTGGTTTGCCTCCTATGGCTACGTGGCAGCTTGAGTGAGAAATTGAGGCTGCGTAGGTTAAGAAATAGGTTGGAATTGTATGTATGTGAGTGCTTGCAGAATGACTGAGATGGGTAACAATAGGTGGGGTTTGCCTCCCCCCATTCATGGGGTGAAACGAATGTGTGAGTGTGCCCTTTTTCCCTGCTCTAACTTTGCCCCCTGGCTATTCTGAGAGAAACTAGAAGTTCTAGGTTTTCCGCTTTCTGTCTTTGGTAGAGGCCATGTGGCCATGTGGGACTTGGGAGAAAATGAAAAGACATTAGAAAAGATGTTTTTGTAGTTTTGTTACTGGAATTTCTTTAGTGAATCTTTGGTATCAGGAATTTGAGAATTGAGCCTGCAGGCCACAGATCAGTAAAAAAATGGCATTCTGTTGGACTGAGGGGCATGCAGAGGGAGTGGAGAGTGCCAGAGCTACTAGCAGAGGGGCTGTGCCTTGGAAAGTGTTGATGGCACTTGAAAATCTGAGGGAGAGAGTGTGAATCTTGTGCTGGACAAGGTTGACCCATATAAGCAACAGGTCTCCAAGGTGAACAGCCTCTGGAAGGGGGGAGGAAGCACAGGTCAGAGGTTTCCTGCATAAGTCCTTTGTCTAGGAGTGAAGAATTGGCCATAAGAGATATTTTGGCCAGGACTTGGTAGACAGAAAAATACCTCTACAAACTGAATGGGTGTTCTAGCAAATGAATGAATGCACCCCTCATCTTGGACAAAGTTATTAGGCCTTTGCAATGGTTTTTGTCTGGGGAAGGGATTAGGGTATGTGCTCCTTAGTCAGGGTGGAGCCATCCAAAATGTTTGGGAGTGTTTTGTTCATGACCTTGCTAGGGCTCAGAGGGTTTGTGGCTGGAGATGAGAGTCTGATGTCTGAGCTCACTTGAGCCTGAAAAATGGGGGTTCCCTATCCAGCCCTGAGTAAGAAAAATCTGTATCAATGTTATAGCTCATAAAATGTCTCTCATGTATAAAATGTAATAATTTGGTTTTTTAAATTGTTGGGGAAACAGTGTCTTTGTCAAAAGATAAGATTCTTGCCTTTTAAACCTTCTAATTATCAGTTTGGCTGAGTGAATAGGTGACTTAATGGTAAACCGGGATCCTGTTTTGTGGGAAGTGAGTTTTTGAGAATAGAGAAATTAGACAGAAAGGAGAATAGCATCCTGTAAAGAAAGAATCTTGTGTGATAAATTTTGTCCTGAAACAGAATGGTAGTAAAGTGAAAGGCAGGGTAAAAGTTAAAGAAAGTTTACAATGTTTGTAGATTGTCTGTGCAGGTCATAAAGGGAATTTGTGAAAGAATTTACATATCATGCAGTTGACTATGTATTTCTTTTAAAATATTGTGGCATATAATCTTTTTCTTTAAATAATGTTATTAAATCATAATTGTGTACATTGGTGCAATCATAGGGAAGAATGTGCTTCATATACAATCAGAAATATTTTGATCGTACTGTTACAGATAGCCTTCATGGCATTTTCTTGATCACTGTATAAAGACATTGAAACTCTACATTTAATAAGTTTCACCAGTACCCTGCTAAGATGCACCGTAGGTGTGATCCCACTAATTGCCCTCCTTCCACCCATACTCCCCCTTTCCCTCCCTTCCCTTTCCCTTTTCCTTGTATTCTTGTGCTATGATTGGGTTTTAGCCTTCATATGAAAGGTATAAATTAGCTTCATATTAGGGATGAGTACATTGGATACTTTTTCTTCCATTCTTGAGATGCTTTGCTAAGAAGAATATGTTCCAGCTCCATCCATGTAAACACAAAAGAGGTAAAGTCTCCATCTTTCTTTAAGGCTGCATAGTATTCCATGGTATACATGTACCACAATTTACTATTTTTTTTATCAGAAATCTTACAAATATTTTCCAATTTGAAGAAAGATATTGAGATGATTTTTTGACATTTACAATTAAATGGTTATTAGTTGGGTGTTGTGGCAGGTGCCTGTAGTCCCATTTACTCGGGAGGCTGAGGCAAGAAAATCGCCTAAGCCCAGGAGTTGGAGGTTCCTGTGAGCTGTGTGACACCACGGCACTCTACCAAGGGCGATAAAGTGAGACTCTGTCAAAAAAAAGTTATATCTATCAATATTTCCTGGTTGTTCTCTCTCTTCAGTTTGTTTTTATGCAGAATTTCCCCCCCCAATTTTTTTCTGCATTTAATGTCCCAACCCATCTAGAATTTATTCTTTGAGAAAATACATAAATTAAATGTAACTTTATGTTTTAAATAATTATCAATGGAATCCACCAAACACCTAAATATTTGTTAATTGAAGAAGCTTTGGGTTGTATAGAATTAAAAGTGTAGTCAACTAAAAAAAAAAATTCATTTTCTTAGGTTTTGAGATGGATGTTGCATAAGACCAATGTGAGTCTTTCCCTATATCAGGCCTAGATGATGAAAGAAGTGAGATGTTTAGAATTAACACCATATTTCCTTTGTTTTGTCAGTGATCCAGCAAGTTGGAGAAGCAGGAAGAGAAGGGAGGAAGCTTCATGAAAGGAAAATACAGCAATATGGGTTTTTCCTTGCGTTGAAACATTTCTTCTCTGTATTGGTACAGTATTTTTTACATATTTATTTATTTATTTATTTCCTGCAGTGAAGAGCCAAACCAGGTGTGAACAGGTGACGAATGCCTCTATGATCTCTGAGTTTGACATACTCCCATTCAGAACTAGGGTTACTTTAGGCAATTCTTAATGGGTCGCTGATATCCTACCTCAGAATTCTCATTTCTTCTTTCCTCCCCCACCACACTCACACTTTCCTTAACATCATACTTAGGACTTCAAATACTTGGACTTTCTCTTCAGAAACTTACTAAGTCATGACTTAGTAAGTCATACTTAGTAGTAGTCATACTAAGTATGTAGTCATACTTTAGTCTTCAGAAATACTCACAGTGTCCTGCTAGGTTCCCTTTCTGTACTTCCATCTTCCATCGGTCTCCTCCATGAGAAGAGTCAAAGCCCAATCTTTAATTCAATTGTGTCTTAGATAAATAGATACCAAAGAAATGCTTTAAAATTGCTAGTGATGGATTGCTCTTTTGCCATTTTGAGGGTTTTTTGTTTTCCTATTTTCATATTCATTTGCTACATTTATTTAAGAATTTGTTGAGTAATTTAAATGCCTGTTACATAGTTATCATATTATTGATGGAAAGATAAGATATCCGTGAGACATTAGCCATGCTGGAAATGCACAACTATTTAGCATTTGCTTGTGCTGATTGCATGTGTGTGAGAAGCAGGACCACATGTGTCCCAAGAACACATCCATCATTATCTTTGCAGGTCTTTTTTGGATAGCATTGAAAGGGCCAATACATGTGAGCAACATTCACCTGCTGTCAGCAAGGGCTTTAGCATTCAAGAGAATAAAGTTAAATAGAAATCGTTTGTTTGCATACATGAAGGGCACAGTCTTTCTCTGTCAGTGGCAGTGAGTTTTGTTCATGCTTTCAGAAAACTGATGTAGACTTTCATTTAAAAAGCCAGTTGATGGAGTAATATGTGATTTTATTGAGACTGTAATGATGAAAAAAGTCATCTCTTCATGGCGCCATCCCTGGGGTTATGCTGCATGCCTCTCTTCCAATAATTGTGTATGGCAATAACAGGCCAGTGGCTGAGGAGGATAATTGGCTCCTCCTCACTGCATTTGTGGGTAGTCAATCCGAGAATTACTGAGATCGAACAAAAGCCGCACTGACTGACTGCAAGACTGAGACCTATATTGATCTAGCAGGAATAGGATGGATCTGTCAGGTCCAGGCAGAATGCATCACGCTCCTGGTGAGAGAGTTCTTGCCATAGAAAAGGGAAATAATTATTCTCTCCAGTGAAACACTTGAAACAAAAATATGCACACTCACAACGGCTTCTAATAGAACCTTGAACATGGAAAAGAAATAACCTATTTTTTTTTCTTTCTTTCTATTTTTTCTTTTCTTCTGGTTTTTCTCTATTTGGGAAAACATTACACTGAGGCTCCCTATGTCTTTCTGTGTTTCCATCAGTCTCTCTGTACCTTTTTTACTTTTTAATCAGTATACTAGCATTTCCAAAGCCTGATTTAAAAGCCTTCAGTTGAAACGGAAAGAGGCAGATCCATTTGGTGTATATGAAGTAGACTTTAATTGCATTGGAAAACCCCAAAACACACAAACCAGAACCAGCTGTAACCAAACATGTATGGAAAGCAGAGCACAGAATTTTCCATGGCCTGCAGCAACAGTGTTATACAAACAGTCCCGGAGGTGTCTCAGCAGCTACATGCGCAGTGGAAAGAAATTAGATATCAATGCTAAGGACTTACCAGATGGACATTCAATTCATGCTTGTGTATAAAATTCTCTCTCTAAACTGAATATTGACAAAATAGCTACATTTAACTTATAAAATTATCATCTTTGTTTTCTAGCACTTTTCCCTCACACCAATGCTGGGTACTAACAATACTGAGGACAAAGAGTGTGGTAAATATGTTTATAAGACATAGAAAAATAAATTGTAAGGGTAACTCAAAAATGATTGGCTGAAAGCAAATAGAAAATAGATTATGGTAAACCCACAAATAATTATTTTAAATGTTCTTGATTCAAGATCTGAGATAACAAATTGCCTTTTAAATAAGAAGCGGGCTTTTTGTTGACATCAGTGTCTCCTCGCTGCAACTTCCTTGTAACACAGTTATGATGTTGCTCTCCAGATTAAAACTCCTGAACTTGATTCTCCTGGCTAAATGAAAGACTGACTTTTCACTTTAATGAGACTTCACCTTACTTGGAAGTGGAAGGAAGGAAACACATATCCTTTTACTGACTACTACACACCTTCTTCCTATCAGTCTCTTCTGCACTGCACACAATGCGTGCCTTCCCCAGTAGTGCCAGACACGCTTTCCAGGGGTGCACTATCTTTCCTCAGCATATTTCAAATCTGCCCAATTTTGGAGGCCCAGTTTATTTCCAGTCTCTTCTTAACAACTCCAAGCCTCGGTGCTCTGCTGTCTGAAGTCTCCCACCACAGGAACAGCATTGATGCTCCTTAGAGCTGGAGGTAAGGGTAAGGTATTCTCGATTTAGTCAATGTGAGATGGAAGGAATGGAGAGATATTCCACTCAAAAGGTGTAAATAAAGGCAATGTTAAAAATCTCAGAGTAGAGTTAGTATAATTACCATTTTAGAAAGCTATAGAAGATTCAGAACCAAGGGAGAGTTTGAGGGAATTTGTATTGTGCTGGATTTGGAAAAGTAGGTGTTAATTTGAGGTAAGGAAAGGAATTAAGTTGAATTCAGAGTATAATCTGTGGTAGACTATACTTAAAGTATTATGATTGGAAGAGGAAATTCTGTTCCATATATTCCATATTCTGTTTCATATAGATGCACAAGTTCTCAGCATAATCCTAGCAAATCAAATTCAACAGCACGTTAAAAAAGATTCTATACAATGATCAGGGGATATTGATCAGGGATGAAAGGTCAGATTAACATACAAGCTAATAAACATACTATATCACTTTAACAGACTCAAGGACAAAAACCATATGACTGTTTCAGTAGATGCAAAAAATGTTTTAAGGTGAAGAGCAGCTGCAAGGCCCAGCAGAGGAGGCAAAAAAGGAACGCGAGCAAAAGGAGGGTAGGCTCCGAGGCTGGGATGACCACCATCCAGGCAGTGAACAAGACCCACGTCCTACAGCAGCAGGCTGGGAGCGCCGAGGAGAGGGCTGAGCGCCTCCAGCGGGAAGGGCAGGAAGCAGGGCGGCACCGAACAGGCTGAGACCAAGAGCTCACCTGGAACCACAGGATTCAGCTGGTTGAAGAGCGGCTGGATGGTGCTCAGGTGCACCTGGGCCCTGCCCTGCAAAAGCTGGAGAAAGTGGAAATAGCTGCTGATGACAGTGAGAGAGGTATGAAGGTTATTGACAACTGGGCCTTAAAAGATAAAGAAAAGATGGAACTCAGGGAAATGCGATTCAAAGAAGCCAAGTACATTGCAGAAGCAGACAGGAAGTCTGATGAGGTGGCTCAGACCTTGATGATTTTTGAAGGAGGCCTGGAACTTGCAGAGGAATGAGCTGAGCTGGCGGAGTCTCGTTGTGGACAGATGGATGAGCAGATCAGTCTGAGGGACCAGAACCTGAAGAGGGTGAATGCTGCTGACCAAACGTGTTCTCAGAAAGACAAAGATGAGAAAGAAGTAAAGATTCTTACTGAGAAACTCAGGGAGGCAGAAATCCCTGCTGAGTTTGCTGAGAGATCGGTGGGCCAGCCAGAAAGGACGATTGATGAATTAGAAGATAAACTGAAATGCTCCAAAGAGGAGCACGTCTATACACAAAGGATGAGGAGATGAGACCCTGCAGGACCTGATGGTTCCCAGAGCTCCCAGTCCCGCCCATGCTCTTCTCTCTCCACCCTGACTCCGCCCCTGACTCCGCCCCAGGCCAGCCTGCCGGAAGCTGGCCTTTAAACAGAGGGCTGATCTTTAACAGGAACGCAGGTCTTTCCTCTTCTGCCTCCTTCACTTCCCACACACCCCAGCAACATGTCTTTTTTGCCAAGCTGTCTCTGCCTCTTCCCAGAGATTCCAGCTGGCCTAGAGGCTGAGCGCCTTGGGGAATAACATTTAAGGGAATGTGAGTACAAAGCAAAATATCTTTGAAAGCATGTTGTGATTACACATTGTGTAACTACCTTTTGTTGTTGTAGCGACCATTTGTAAAACATTCCAAATACTTCCACAACTCTAAACAGCCATCTAATCCCTTTCTCACTATGGAAGGTGACTTCTCAGCTTCATGTATATTTGCCCTGTCCTTAGAGGAGGGAAACTGGCTGGACCTGCCTTACTGAGAGAACCTGAGAACAGAGCCCAGGGCAAGACTCCACCCTGGGAAACCTCACTGCTTTGTACAAAGTACCAGGAAAACCTTGAAAATGCTCCTGGGAGGAGTTAGCAAACCCCCGCCCACCAGAAAAAGAACCCCCCAAATCCAAAACGCCCTGGTTTTCAGTTTTAAGGTACATTGTACAACTTTTTTTTTAAATTTTTTTTTTCATTAGAAGTGACTAAGTTGTGAAACCTCTGAGATCAAATTTTTGTTCTATCTCTACCTTCTTCCCAGCCACTCACAGAATGGATTGCATTTCCCTTATATTGAGTTGACCACGGAAAGAAAGAAGGAAAATTATGTTTTACTGATTAAGTCACAGGAAACTCATCTCATTACTCTTTTCTAGGTCTGACACAGCTTTCTCTAATGGTGCCATCTCATTGTGCTTTGTGACACTTGGTGCTGTAGGAATGATGAATAAGTACAAAACTTTGAAAACGTAATATTATTTTGAAACTTTGCTTCTTTGGGTTTGGGTGGCCCTGGCCACCATATCTAGCTGTGAGAGCTGCCTAAAGTCTGTGGGCTGGCAGCCTGCTGATCTTCTAAGGTTCTTTCCCTGCCCAACCCCCACATTTTGGTGAGGTTTCTGTGAGGTCTATTAGGTGAACATCCTGCAGCTTACTACCGGCAGAAGAAAAGGGCATTAATTTGAAAAAAATAAAAATAAAAATTATTCAACCTGAAGAAAAATTATAAGATAATAGAGACTCAGTGATACATAGAAGAATTTCAGCAGTATAATATTTATGTATTTAAAGTCCCCCAAAGAAAAGAGACACAGAACATATATTTACATACTGAAAGGGCCGGACTTGACCGGCAGAGACCTCACAGATCACCAAGGCTTGTGTGCTTTATTGGCCAGGGATGCTGCAGAGCAGCACTAAGGAGGAGAGAAAAGAGGAGGGGGAGAGAGAGAGAAAGAGAGAGAGAAAGAGAAGGAAAGAGAGGGAGAGAGGGGGAGAGAGAGGGAGAGAGGGGGAGAGAGAGACAAAAGAAAAGTGCATTTTTATATAGGTTCCATTAGGGGAAGTCTTAGAAAGGTGACTGAACGGTATAATAGCCAATAAGGAGTTACTGCTCTGGCGGGAAGAACCGTTAGGGGCAGGCAATTAAGTTTGAAGTTTTCAGCTGGTAATTGGGACAGGGAGATGAGGTAAGTTTTGCAACTGGGAGATAGGAGATGTTTAGTAGGCAACTCCCTGTCGTTCAGAGGGCAACTCCCTGTGATCGGAAAAGAGCTGTAGCTTTAAGAGTGAGACAGCTAGTCTTGGTTTATTGAAAGCAGGAAGGGCTTTCTGGGGAAGGGGCTTTTCTGGGGCAATTACCTAACACATATTATTAAAAAATTATTTGTGTGTATTTTAAAATATTATTAAAAATAATGACCAGAAATATTTTCAATGTTTTAATAAACATTAACCTACAAAGTCAATTATCTCCGTTAAAAAACAACAACACAAAGTCATAGTTAAACTGCTGCGAAGCAAAGATAAAGATACAAATATTAAAAGCAACACAAATATTAAACTAGATGCATTACATAGATGGGGATGACCATGGTAATGATGATCAACCACTTACTAAAAACAATGAAGTCCTGAAGATGATGAAAAGTCATCTTTAAAGTACTGAACTAGAAGAAGGAATGTTGCCAATCATAATTGCGTATTTAGATATTTTCTGACATACAAAAACTAAAATAATTTGTCACTTATAAGAGTATGATAAAAGAAGTGTCAGGCTGAAATAAACTTATACTACATGGAAACTGCAATTGATTTTTTTTTAAAATAGAAATTGCAAACATGCTGATAAATATAGAACTATATCTAGCTTCTCTTCTTAATTTTTAATAATTACAAATGATGATGTAAGGCAATGTCATTACTTTTATTACAAAAGTAATAATACATGTAGATATGAAATAATGCATATCAATAGCAAAAAAAAAGTACAAATGGAGTTACACTAGACATTTGAATGTTTTCTAAAGTGGTGTAATACTTATTCTAAGTAAATAAAAGAAGTGAATATAATCCCTAGAAAAATGGCACAATAAAACAAAGATTTATCAACTCAAACTGAAATAGAAGATACAAAGTCATGCACTAAAAGTAGGAAATTGATGCTAATAAAGAAAGTGAGAAAGGAAGAACATAAGAACAAAAGAAAAGTGCTGGAACAATAAATGAACACTAAATTTGTAGACAGGTTATATAACCAATTACATTAGAAGTAAATGGGTTAAAATTTTCAATTAAATGAGGGGCATTATCAGAGTATATTTTAAAAAAATAGACCACCTAAATTCTTCCTAAAAAGAAAAGCATTTATATATAGGAATGAAGAAGAAATAATATAAACACTAAGCATGAAGAATATGAGAATAGGAAGTGACTATATTAGATTATAAAGTGAGTTAGATTTGCTCTCCTTCATTTAGTTTACTAACCTTCCCTATAAAATATATTTTAAGAGAAGGTATATTCCCAGTGATAGAATAGAGTAATTCATATTGATAAAAGGGCTGATTTATCAAAAGTTGTAACAATTATAAATGTTCATGTAACTAAAATGGTATTTTAAATATAGTTAAAAAATGGGAGAGGTAAATGGTAAAAAAAAAAAAGTGAATCTACAAATATAGGTGGAGATTTTAACATCTTTCCTAAGTTATTTATACATAAACATCATTAAGGGTATAAATAATACTAAAGGTCAAACAAAAGTGTCAACCAACTTGACCTAACTGACATTTATAGAACAATAAATCCAATTATAGTTACATACACTTTGTTTCTTTGTGGAATATTTACCATGATAAATTGGATGTTGTATAATTTTTAAATATTATAAACTTACAGAGCATGTTTTCTGACAGTTAAGAATTAAAGATGAAATCAACAAGATTTCTGAAAAATTACCAATGTCAAGAAATTGGACAACATAATTTTAAGTAATTCATGTGTGAAAGCAGAAATCACAGGGACATTAATTTCACCTAAAATAACAAAGGAAAGTTATGCAGTTTTACTAACATTTAGAAATATATTTGTGTGTTTAAATATTTGCATTAGAAAAGAGGAAAATTTTACATAAATGATATAAATTGTCACACTAGCAAACTAAATGAAGGAGAGCAAATTTAACTCACACGGTATAGATGAAAAGAAATCATAACAAACAAACATCAATAGAACAGAAGCCAGAAAAATAATAAAGAAGAGACAATAAAGCCAAAACTTTTCTTTTTTATAATTTTAAAATATTAAAGGTGCATAAAAATTTTTGTCATATGGATATATTCCATAATGCTGTAGTCAGGGATTTCACTGTGTTCAGGACACAAGACAATGTTCATTGTAACCAGTAGGTAAGTTTTTATCCCTCATTCTCCTTCCTTCTTCCCCTCATCTTGATTTCCATGTTCTTTATGTCATTTTGTGCCCATATGCACATATGTGTGTATGTATGTATGTATGATTTACATAAATATCACATATTTTCTTTTATCTCCTCATTACTGATGGGCACATAGATTGATTCCATACCTTTATAATTGTGAGTTGTACTGCAGCAAACATTCTAGTTCAAGGGGCTTTTTAGTCAAATGATTTCTTTTCCTTTGGGTAGATACACATAGTGGGATTGATGAATTGAATAGTAAGTCTACTTTTATCAATAGTTCTTTGAGGAATCTCCATACTATTTTCCATAGAAGTTATATTAATTTGCTGTTCCATCAACAGTTTATAAGAGTTCATTTCTTTATGTATTCACACCAGAATCTATTGTTTTTGAAATTTTGAATAAAAGCCATTTTAACTGGGGTAAGGTGTTATCTCAATGTGGTTTTAATTTGCATTTCCCTAATGATTAGTGATGTTGAACATTTTTTCATGTTGACCATTTGTCTATCTACTTTTGAAAAACTTTGTTCATGTCTTTTGCCCAGTTTTCAATAGAGTTGCTTGTTCTTTTATTACTGATTTATTTGAGTTCTCTGTAGATTCTGAATATGTAGTATTAGCCCTTTATTAAACGTATAACGTGCAAATAATTCTCCCGTTCTTTAGGTTATCTATTTGCTCTGTTGATTATTTCCTTTGATGTGCAGAGCTTTTTAATTTAACTAAGTCATTTATGTAGTTAGTTAATTAGTGACTTCTATTTCAAAATATTATGGATGTACAAATGTTTTTGATTACATGTATTGAGTTTATTATGCTTGAGTCAGGGTTATCAGTGTGTCCATCACCCAGATAATGTACCTATTATTCGTTAGGTAGGTTTTCACTCATCCCCTCATTCCTCCTCCCCTCTAGTTAATTTCTACTGAGTTTTACTTCCCTCTGTGCATCTGTGTGCTCATCACTAATTTGATAGTAAGTACATTTTTTTTAATTCTTTAAATACTTAGGATAATTTTCTCCAGTTCCATCCAAATTGTTGCAAAAGGCATTAATTCATTCTTCTTCATGGCTGAGTAGTATTCTATAGTATACATATACCATATTTTGTTCATTCATTTGTGAAATAAATGATGGGCACTTGGATTGATTTTACATCTTTGTAATTGTGAATTGTACTGCAATAAACATTCATGGACAGGTCTCTTTTTGATGAACTCTTTTTTTTCCTTTTGGGAAATACCTAGTAGTGGGGTTGCTAGATGAAATGATAGGTCTACTTTTAGTTCTTTGAGGAATTTCTATACTGCTTTCCATAGAGTTTGTACTAATTTACAGTTCTCTTAAGAGTGTATAAATGTTCCTTTCTTTCTGTATCAATGCCAGCATCTGTTGTTTGTGGATTTTTTAATAAAAGCTGGTCTAACTGGGGTGAGGTGATCTTTTATTGTGTTTTAATTTTGCATTTCCCTAATTATTAGTGATGTTAGCATTTTTCATGTGTTTGCCATTTGTCCATCTACTTTTCAAATGCTTCAGTTTATGTCATGTCTTTGGTTCACTTTTTAATGAATCGATTTTCTTTACTGATTTGCTTGACTTCTTCATGATATGACTATCTAAATAAAATGGAATAATCCCTTTAACAATACAACTTAATGTCTCTGACACTATAAGAAATAGTAAATCAGAATATCCCTATATTCTTTCAAAAAACTGAATTGAAATTATCAAAAAAATTCTCAGAAAGAAAATACTGTCATAAGCTCATCCCAGAAAATATATATGGAAGAAATAAGACCAATCCTACCCAAACATTTACACAAAGCAGAGAAGAAAATAAAATTTTCTACCCATTCTTTAATGTCAGCATAACATTAATCCCCAAAGCTGACATCACATGTGTCATTACAAAAGTTTTGAAATACATAAAAGTCAAGAAACATCAAATCTGCATGGATAGAAACAAATGAACACCTCTCAGAAACACCAATAAGCCAAGCAAGTTAAAACTTGCACAGAATCAGAAAGGATGCTGTCAACCACATTTCTTGGAAGTGAAATAATGGACAGTAGCACAGTCTGTCTCAAAACTTTTGTAGTGACCCATGCATAAGGCAAGGAAAATTATAGGCAAATATTTCCATACTTCTATATTCTAAGAAGTTATCTTAGAAAATTTCTCTTGTCTAATTAAAGACTAAAGTCAATCAATATATTTACAACTTTCCAAGGGCATTAAGACTGACTTACTGATTGTCCTGTAAGAGTTCAGTTTTGATTCTTGGTGCAAATTAACACCCTGCTGAAGAAATTTTTCAGAAATTGGAGTTTATTATGCAAAACTCAAAGTAAGACCCAAAAAGAAGACATCAGTCTTCCATGAGCAAGATTTTGTAAATGGTCTCAGTTCCTCATGAGAGATATTGTCAGGAAGGTGGCAATGGTGTTTGTCTGTTGGGGGTACCATGCTAAGTGGCATTAACTGCACTCTGGTTCTTTGTTTGTATTGACTTTCTGAGATATATAATTTATCCATCCCATTATCATCTCTCTTTCCCATGCCCTTTCTATTTCCTTTGTCATACCTCTAAACAATCTATTTCTTTTATATGATAGCTTCTCCACAAACAACCCTTTTGAAGTAACTCTAATAAGGGCAGTCTTTGGTGACTTTGAAGTTAGACTACTTTATATTCTGTAGAACCTATCAATACTAGAAGATATCAATGTACTTATTTATTTTTGCTTGCTTTTCTTTCCATTGCAATGTAGGTTCCTAGAGCGAGAGACTCAGGTTTTTTTGTGTTTTTAATTAATGTATATCCAGTGCATTGAACAGTACATAGCACACTGAAGATACTCAACATCTCTTGAATGAATGAACACATGAGTGTGAAGTTTATTTTTAGATGCTAGAAATATAAAATTGAAAGAAAAAATTAGAAGCTTCCTATGGTAGTATAGCATTAGTATATTTTTGACAGTTTTCCCTCAAAAATATGTTTTATCACTTATCATTGCCCCAAAAGAGTAATAAAACTTTTCATTTTTTAAAAAGGCCTCTGTGAATATGGAAGTCCCAGGATTAGTAACATATTTAATAGCAAGCAATTCAAAGTAAATTGATCTACACTAGTGGAAAACTTGGTCAGGACCTAAAAAAGAGTTATGTACAGACCCAAAGGTAGAGAAAATAGCCAAAATCAGAACATAGAAAAGTATTGAAGGCAGAAACTTTATAATTTTTCCTAGGGATAACCTATGAATGAGAGTATTATTAAATCTAGTGCCATTAGAATTTTATTGAAACAACTAAATTCATTTTCTCTCAACCCTTAAGATCACTGTATTATGCAAGGACAGTTTCTTAAAATGAAAAAATATCAATCCTACCAAAATTTTTTTAAAAAATTAATTATCCAATGGGAAAGAGATGGATTGCCATTGATTGCATCCTGCCCAAGTTAGAGATGATGGATGGCCACAGTCTTAGCATTGATCTTTGGAAACTGGCTTATGCTGGTCTTGCATGGCTTATGATAAGGTCACCCCCTCCGAGGATGCACACATACACACACAATTTCCACATTTTACAATTTTTCAGGGTCTTTCAAAGACATGATTCCTTTAGCTCATGTGAATTTGACTGTGCCGTATTTTTAAATGTTATTACTTGCCTCAAAAATTTTCTTTCGGTACAATGAATGCAAAGAACTTTTGGACAGTGCAGTCACAGAATGAGAGCGATGCCATATAAATGATCTGACAGTAACCGTACTTTGTTCCTAAGTGAAGTGCCTAAGAGCTCATCTTGTAACTCATACAAATCTTTCACATTTTCCAATGACTAGGGAATGTGTGAAACATTACACATTTATTCCAACCTGCAGCATTTCAGAGTGATAAATATTTGCAGCTCAGGTTCAATTTATATACTCCATGAAATGCTACATAATCTTGTTTGATTAATGATGACCCTTTATTTACGTGGAATGTATTGTGACTTCAGGACTATTCTTAATTAAATGTATTTTAATTGCACACTCTTCCTTGAACAACATCTCAACCTTAATCTCATCTACTGTTCCAAGAAACATAGGAACTCAGGACAGATAAGGAACCATTTCAGATTCTGTGGTGCATCTGTTGTTTGTCTGCTGTGTTTACTGAATGCAGTGGTCTAGTTACTCTTTCACCTCTTTTCTCACTGATCCATTGGTCAGTGATGCACACTTATAGCAGTATTTGCTGAAAGCATTTTAAGCATTGTAATGGCACCTAAACAGGACAAATGTTAATTTTTCTTCATAACTTCATAATAGTTGTGGTGCTATTTACACAAAGTAAGGAGATAAAAATTTAATGAGTAATCATAAGTAGAAAACATACATTTATTTCTGTTACAAACTATTCATCAATTCAGCTATTCATTTGATCCTAGGGTTTCTTTCTTTGTTTTGTTCTATTCTGTTTTGATTTGTTTCTGTTTCTGTCAATGTTTGTAAAAAACACTCCAAGGTTAACGAAAGAGATAGAGTACATGATAAGAAAAGAACACTCATTGAAAATGTGAGCAAATGTAGTCACATTACTGGTAAACAGATTTGAAATAGACAAACCATTGTGTAGTTTGGGGTAGTCTTTGCCCTAGGCATATGGACTAGCACCCTAAATGAATGAGCATCCCTCAGACACAACACTAGTAACTGAGAATAACTAACAACTGACACTCTGATATAGATTAACATCAACCAGCACATCTAACAGAACTATTTAATATATTTTGATAGTAACATATGTAATACCAAATTATCAAATAGGCATAATAGTTCTATTTGAAAATTTCCATCTGGGGACATAGATAACATAGCCAGGAGTTGCCTCCTTTCTTGTAAAAAGTACACAAACATGAAAGTAAATAGAAACAAACTTCCTCAAGAGTCTAGGAAAGTCTTCTCATTTTCTCTGTATGCCAGGAAGACAAATTAATACTCTGTTAAGTCTTAACAAAATTAACCCTAAAGTATAATATTAAAAAAATTGCCAAGAAACATCAAGCCTGCTTCAAGAGATAATGAAAAGATTAATTCTTATGGTTTTGTCAGCTAAGAATTTCTGATGTGAAATCATGAGATTGTCATAGTAAACAAAGGGTTTGGTGCATTCAGTTTTCTTTTAAAGATTATTAGTTTAAAGTATGTAAAGTATTCTGGCCATCCATATAGAGCCTGGCCATGCAGAAGCATTAGATATTGCTATTATTAAAATGTGAATTTTTTAATTTGGATTGGTCATTGCTAGGCCTAATATTATACACAAAGGTCCAGGAAATTAAGAAAATGTCTGTTGGGTTATCACATGAATATAAGCTGACATGTTGGTATTTTGGCAATTAGCAGACAGAGTAATCTATCATTTATGTTAGCCATCTTGAAAGGTAAATAGTTATAATAAACTAGTAATCTATGCAAGCAGATCTGACTAAGGGAAGCAAGACAGTTAACATGTCATCACTGGATGCCTATGTCTCCATTAGTCATGGTCCTAGTGGAGATCATAGACACTACCTTGTTACTTATGCTGTACTATCTCTGTGAGGTCAAGGATATTATTCTCATGTTCATGGGTGACAAAACACTGACTCAAGCTAAACAGAGCTGCTTATACAGTATCAAACAATTGTACTATAAAATCCAATGTATAAATTTTGGTGTTTGAAACATCTGGCTTTCTCACTGAAGACGTGAGTTTTTATGGTCTTTATATCAGATAAATGCAGTTGTATTGTGCCTTAATTCTAAGGGATGTAATATTACTAAATCAGTACTTCTTTTGTAGGGTTTATGCTATACTATTTTTTTCCTCTCCTGGGCAATATCTAGACATTTTGTCACACTTACTTTATTTTTGTCTTCTTGAAGAATATGTAAAGATGGTGTTTTTTTGAAAGCGAGCATTGCCTTTTCTTTGACTCAGACGACTAAGTGTACTCTCTGTCCCCATCATCAACCCAGGAAAATCTCTTGTTCATCTAGACATTGAGTACATGAGGTAAGCTATAAAAGCTACATCCCTTACTTTCAGGGAGCTTATCTTTGCCTGGAAATTAAGCTCATTTTGTTTCTTGGTGAGCAATTCTTCTAAATACATAGCATTAAAGATCATCACTCTGCTTTTAGAAGGCTTCCTTTACTCATAAGACCATCTGGAAACCAAGAGAGTTTACCCACTAGTTACTTTCTCATTGACAGAGACAGGCTCCCCACCAAAAGCTTGCTGGTGGAATAGAAGGCTAGCAAGTGCTGATGTTTACCAATAAACTATGTCCTTTGCAAAAGTGAGCTTGTCGGGTAAAGTGAAGATTGGCCACCTTGATGCTCTGACTTTCCTCTCACTTTTAAAATATTGACCCTGGTCCTGTAGGCACTAATAACCTCTGTTATGGTTAATTGGAGACACTTAGTCCCACTGCTAGCTTCTTGCTGTGATAAATATTTAATCACAGAGGGGAAAGCTCCTTTTTGAGAACACACATCACTCTGTGACTCTAGAAAACAGAACAAAGGGCATGGTTACCTGGAAGGAGCCTTTTCTGCCTATTTCAGGGTTGAGAAAGGTCCACCTAATTACCTCTGCTGAGAAACAGCAGTCTCCTTTTCACTGCCTATCTGACATTTAGAGATTTCTCCCCTCACCTCTTACCGTTGGCGTGAAAGGGAACTGAATACCAATGAAAGTCCACTTTGCTAGCACATTTCATCCCCATTACAAAGTAAGGCCATGGATATGTGGTGTGTCCCTCTAACAGTGTCATTTTTCTCTCCAATTAAAAATAATGGATGATATTGGCCTGTCAGACTACAAGTTATTCCTGCAGGGAAAAAATTAGTTGGTACCTCTACAGAGGCATTGTCCATTAATTTGAAGTTCAAGGCCTGACTGCAATCCATCTCCATGTCTCCCCATGTATCAGAATGTCACTGAGAATCTGTACTTCTCATGGGAAAACTTTGACAGGCACCATTTCAGGTGAAACCCATTTTTCCTGGAACAAATTTCATGCAAATGTGGAGTACAGAATGATGGTCACATCTTACTCAACTATATTTCCTGGAACAAAGTCTTTTGAATTTGTCAGTAGCTGCTTCATCATCAGGTTGTTAATACATTGTACTGGCCAAATTCCGGTGACAATTTCATTTGAGAACAACAACAACAAAAAGAATGTCTTAATCTACAAGGTATGAGAAGAGAATAAAGGTTATATAGACACCATTGGCCACTGGAAGCACATTACTCTACTTATGTATGTGTTCACATTGTATCTTGATTCTCTGATTTGAAGAAGGATACATAATTTTTTTGTTTATACACTATTGTTAGTAGAATAAATGCTGAAAATTTGAATATTGAATACAAATAGTTGAAGCGGTGTGCAAACCACGTTTAATTAAACTTATAAGCCAGAAGTAAAAATTAATAGTTAAAAACACTTCATTATTCTTCAGTTTACTCCCACTTAGCCTTCAGGGTCTTCTCTTTTAAAGGGAGTGCTATTAGTGAGAGAGACAACTTTCCTAGAAGGAAGTTATATTCTGCTTTGTATTTGGAGCCAATTTTAACTACTTTTTGAAAACTACCATGATATACCCATCTCTAAAGATAGCAAAACATATTTATGTATATAAAAGCAATATTAAAGGAAGAAAAATATAGTCAAACACATTAAAAGGATATAACTTAAATTCCTTCACTACATAACCATTAATTGCAAACTTAGAAGTATTTTCATAACTAGAATAAAACTGAAGATAGAGCATTGTAAAGGGGAAGACGTTGACTATACTGAACTTGTATTGATTTTGACTATGCTTGATGATACTGAGATTTCTCAATTTCATGTTATGTAATATTATTCCATTGTAGTAGGAATTTCTTGAAGTACCTCCAGGAAATGAAGTATACTAATTTCAAACATAGTGCATAAGTATAGATAAATTGCAAAAAAATGTGTCACCCTCTACTGTAAAATTCATTAGTTATTTTTTCTTTTCTTTTACTCAACATATGTTTTAATACATTTATAAAATTGGTGTTAAAACAGGCAGACACTTCTGTTTTGCCTTAATCATTTTAAAATTATATGGTAAATAGTTCTGCTTATTCTGAAGTATTTTTCAAGTTTCTTTTAAAGATTATGCAACATTTCATAATTAAAGATTATGTCCAATAGTAAGGTAATTTTCATTTTTTCCTAAGTATAGTTAATTTTTCAATGATAATTTGTTCATGTGTATTACATGTAGATACCCTCATCTGTGAACTAATAAACTCAAAATCTGTCTCAAAGTTACAGGAATAATAACTTTAAAAATTTCATGCTTGCTACCTTAACTACCACCCTGGAGAAAATATTGAAAAACATTGGGAAATGATTACAAGATGATACTTTATAAAACAATAGCTATGTAGGTTTTTCTACCAGTTTCACTAGTTTTAATAGACGATTGAAATTTTCTGGGTGAAATAAAATCCAATGGAGCCTCACAACAAGCAAGGAAATGTTTTTAGACATGAGTTCCACATTTAGTAAATATACATCAATTAACCTAAACACATCCCAGGAGCACAGGACAATTAATCTATCTAGTTCAATGGTTTAAGAGTATAGGTGTACTAAGCCCCAGCCACAAGATACAGAACTTGTTTCCTGCTTTTCAGTTCATTAGTCTTTCAGCGATATGTATATTTCTCCTTCAACAGAAGGCAAAGCAACTAATTTCTGGATAGAAATATACTTTCATTTTAATTGTGTTTAGAAAATCGGGCTGTAGGCTGGGCATGGTGACTCACTCCTATAATACTAGCACTCTGGGAGGCTGAGGCAGGTGGTTTGCTTGAGCTCACAAGTTCCAGACCAGCCTGAGCAAAAGCGAGGCAAGAGGATCACTTGAGCTCAAGTTTGAGGTTGCTGTGAGCTATGATGCCGTGGCACTCTACCCAGGGTGACAGCTTGAGACTCTGTCTCAAAAAAAAAAAACAAAAAGCAAAGAAAAAAAAAGAGAGAAAGAAAATCAGGATATGGAGGATTGGAGGATTAAATATGTCTTTAATGTAAGAAAAATGACAATGCTGTAGAGAACATTCGCTGAGACATCTTACTATCACTTGATTCCCGATGATCACAGTTGAACAGGGCTATAGTACCTGTTATGGGTTCCACACAGATCTGTAAAGTGCATCCAATGGAGAACAATGAGTGATTAATTGTTAAATTTCTCTTACCATTTGAGGAAACACTTTAGCCTCTTTTAAGCCTGGAAAGAACAAAACTATAGCTAACTAAGAGTGATGAATTAAGAAGATTTCAAGTATAAAAGGAAGGATGACTCAGCAGATACAGAGCTGTTCCATATTACTACCAAGACCAGAATAGGAAGTGGATTTGAAATGGATCAGGAGGGAGTTGGGTTAGACATAACAAAACACTATGGCATGATTCAAAACACAACTTTACATTATTTTAATGTGGTATGAACATGTCTTTCCAGGAGAATTGGAAAAGACAAAAGAAAAAAGAAAAATGTACTATCTGCCATGCACATTAATGTAGATGTCTATATGAAGAGAAATCAGAGAAGTCTGAATTTCCTCCCAATCCTATAATTCAGATTTTCAGTGACTAAAAGTGCAAAATCTCCAGGTTAAACACATCTCTCTTAAGATAAAAGACTTTGCATGTTTAAACTAAGAGCAATAAACCATATGCAGCATACAAACAAAGTCAGTTAACTGAACAGTAGAAAGAGTGGTCTCTACTCTTTCAGGAATTGGTTAGAACAAAAATGGAAAGGAATGTAATGCACAAAGTGAAAGGTAGTTATAAGGAAAATGACTTATAGAAAATAAATGAAGATTTTTATGAAAACACACACACACATTCAGTAGTTGAATTTATAACCGAGAAAGAGTTCCGAATGGCATTTAATCTAACTTTGGTTAAATGGGACAATGAAATAGATTATCATTTTATTTTATGAAAAGAAAACTTATTAAGATAATACCTTTGGAATGAGACTGTTTTATTAGTTTAAATCAAAGTTAGGTAATATTTTATATGATACTAGTCTATTGCCATAGTTAACCTTGCAAAGGGACATAAAAGTGGAGAAAATTTAAGGAGACAGTTTTTTTCTGACACGATGCTCTTCTAAGCCAACATTGTATCTCATTTTGAAACCCTCCCTCCATGTCTATAATTGTGGCATTACCATAGTCTGTTTGCCACCCCCGCCCTTGCAAACAAGGTAGAACACAAAACTATAAAAATATTAGCGCTAATGGGAAAACTGGATTAGTTTCCTATTGCTCATAAGAGCTCACTGCAATCTTAGTGAATTAAGATAACCTGAATTTATTATTTAAAGTTCGGGAAACCAGAATTCTGAAATCATTTAATAGGATTAAAATCAAGGTGCTTTATTTTCTGGAAGCTCTAAAGAAGAATCAATTTTCTTGCTTTGTCCAGCTTCTAGAGGTTTCCCACATTCCTTGACTTATGGTTTAAAAAAAAACAAAACCAATATTGGTATGGGCTGAGTCTTTCTCACATTATTCCTCTGATCTCTTTTTATACGTCCCTCTTCTGTTAAGCACTCTCATGATTATACTTGGCCCATCTGGATAATTAAGGAAAATCTCCCCACTAAAATTTAATGATTAGAAATTTTCATGTCTTTTGTAATTTTAAATACCTTTGCAATGTAGTCTAACATTCTGGAGTTCTGGGGAAGAAGACATGGATATCTTTGGAGGGGGAGACAACAGAGTCAAAATCACACACAGAGGAAACTGAATCATAGTATCTACAGATAAACTTGGGCACTTTCCTTTGCCTCCACTTTAGATAAAACAGGAGTTCCCATTAGCAAAACTCTGTGTCAAAACCAGGACTGCTGTCTCACATTTTATCCAGATCCCTGTCTCACAGTCATTCCCCGAATGACATACCCAAAGTGAAAGGAAAGAGGAGATTGGTATAAATCCTGAAGATTCTATGGTGAACATTTGCATTTTCCTTTTGTTTACTTACTTTAAAACGCACTAGAAAGATGATACTATGGACATGGAGAGTATGCAAAGATTTGCTGCAAATAATACTATTGTAAAAGTGAAAGGGTTTTTATCCAGTATGTTATAAAAATAGTTATATATGAAGTTAAAGGGCAAAGATCTCTCTGAATTAATGTATCCATTCAATTATTTTATGGGATATGCTCAGTAATGCAAAGAAATCTAAAAGAAAGACATCTGGTTTCAATTACAGTGATAGGCAGCACTGCTTAGGGAGGCAGCCTTTGCATGAGCAAACGGCCAGAGTTTGATTCATGGGAAGACAGCTATAAAGAAGTAAGTATTTTTAATGGAGATAAAATTAGCTGATTCCCTTTCCATTGCGGTTTCCTTGTATGTTTCACTGATGATGCCTCAGGATCTCACTCACACTCCCATATGGACTAAAAGAAAATACTCTTTAAGCATCTTTGAAAAGATGTCTGTGCTTTTTGTAGTTGCACTGTCATTGACTAACCAGGTCACATCACATTGAATGACGTGCAATCTGGACCTTTTAGGACCGATGGCCATTCACTAAATCTAGTTCCAGAAATTCAGCAAAAAAGAAAACTCTACATTCCTGATTCTCTGGATAGAAAAAGTTTGACCAAATATTAACACACCAAAGGGCTCACGCTTGTAATCCTAGCACTTTGGGAGGCTGACGCAGGAGGATCACTTGAGCTCACAAGTGTGATACCAGCCTGGGCAAGAGTGAGACCTTGTCTCTACTAAAAACAGAAAAAAAAAAACAACCAACCAAACAAACAAAAAAAGACTAGCCGGGCATGTGGTGGTCACCTGTAGTTGCAGCTTCTCTGGAGGCTGAGGGGAGAGGATCTCCTGAGTCTAATAGTTTGAGGTTGCTGTGAGCTATGATGTCCCAGCACTGTGCCAAGGGTAACAGAGTGAAACGGTCTCAAACACTAAACAAATATAAATAAATAAATAATAAAATTAGCCAAGTCATGGCACACTCCTGTCTACTAGGAAGGCTGAGGCAAGAGTCGCTTGTGCCCAGGAGGTTGAGGACAGTGACCTATTCAAAATGCCACTGCACTCTACCAAGAGCGAAGGAGAAGACTGTATCCTGAGGGAAAAAAACGAGAGACACTGATGGTTCTATCAGTAATTTATTAATACTGTACTTATGCATAAGTGGAATGCATGCCGAGTGATAAGTACTTGCTTTAGTCCACATCAGAACATCGTAGATAATACACAATTCTTTAGTATTCCTATCTCAGCATTATTTATTTATTTATTTATTTTTGGACACAAAAGAATTTGTGCAGATCCATTGTCAGTTTGCTCTGAAAACTCTACAGCAATCAAGAAAGTTTTACATGTTCTGTAAAATCAAATAAATTCATGAACAGAGTTTTACTTCTATATTCAAAGAAATTGACAGTTATGCCAAAGAGTTTAGAATCTTATTTTCTCCTTTATAACCTGCAGAGGAGGTGATATTTCTAAAACCATCCACAGTTATGACAAAGTATATATTTCTCACATCTGCTTGTCCTGTTATATTACCTTTAGCATGTTCGTATGGTGCTGTTATTTTAAGTGTGTGATGCTCTTTATAAAGGCAGCAATACAAATAAATGTTGAAAATGATTTTGATAAGAAATCTAATAGTAAGGATTACAGAGTGGAGACAAAAGTCATATTTATGCACTAAGAATAGTCATTTTTTGTATATGATTTATATTTCTATTAGTTAAGTTTAAATCCTTAAATAAATATTAAAATTCAATAAACAGACTCTTTCATTAATCTCACAAATTTATCCCACAACATCATCTCAGGTAAAGAATGGATGTCAGTAGTTTTTCACATGGAAAATATTTAGGCTGCATAGATATCAAGAACATAGTTAAACACAGCAAACTTGTGTTCACAACATTGTGTTTTGTTTTCTTTAACATGTAATGAAAATGTCTCAGCATTTAAATTCAAGGCAGACTGATAAATTATTAACAGTGCCTTGAAGCCCTGACTGAAGATTTAGCACCTGCTGAAGTTCCTAAATGAAGTGTGTACTCAGAAGCTTCTTACATTCCCAAAGTGGGGGCCTTGCATTTCTTGAATGCATTCCACCATCTAAACAAAAAAATCCCCTTTGTTTTCAGAAAAGACATATTGATCCATATTGAACATTAGTGAAGGGCCAAGACAAATTTAACATTCTCTTTCTATTGAAAATTACTCATTACTTCCTTATCCTTACAGAAAATTCAGGATACAATTCCAAGGACTGTATGTGGATTTTGTTCTGCTCCTCCTCACTCACCATTTTGTGTGGAGAAGAGCACACATTTTTGGAATATTAGACATTTATCCCCAGGCAATATTTGGTCAATTCGAGTGAAACTGTACAGACTAAAAGGGACGAGGCTTTGGTGTTGTACCCTTCGATTAGAGACAACTGAAATGGTAAAAAGCCACATAGGCTAAACTCTTGCTGAGAGACAGTTGATTGCGTTGGGTGTGAGGACCCTGTTCCAAGTCACAAAGGTCACTTTGGTTAATGAATTCCACATCTTGACCTTGGGCTGAAGTTCTCATCACCAAAATGTGTTTGTTGGCTAGTCCTTGGAGAACAAATAATGAATAGCATTGCCAGATTCTGGTTTTTATTTTGTTTTTGTTTGTGAGACAGAGTCTCATTCTGTCACGCTGGGTAGAATGCTATGATGTCATTGTAACTCACAGCAACCTCAAATTCTCAGGCTTGAGCGATCCTCTTGCCTCTGCCTCCCTAGTAGCTGTGACTACAGGTGTGGGCCACCAGTGAAAGGGGGACACTTGACCGGCAGAAACCTCACAGACCACCAAGGCTTGTATGAAAGGTCTTTATTGGTGGGGGATGCTGCAGAGCAGCATTAAGGAGGAGGGGGGTGAGAGAGAGAGAGAGAGACAGGAAAAGAGAGGAGAGGAGAGAAGGTAGATAAGAGCAAGTGACCCGAGAGACACGGGGCAGGGAGAGAGGGAGAGAGAGAATAGAAAAGAGAGAGCAAAAGACCTTATATAGGTTTGGTTAGAAGAGGTGACAGGATGGTAGAATAGCCAATAAGGAGTTACTGCTCTGGTGAAAAGAGCCATAGGGGGTGGGCCATAAGTTTGAAATTTTCAGTGGATAATTGGGATAGGGAGATGAAGTTTTGCAATTATCTACCAGCCTGGCCTAGTTTTTCTGTTTTCAGTGGAGATGGGGTCTCACTCTTGATCAGGCTCGTCTTGAACTCCTGAGCTCAAGCAATCCACCCCCTGATTACAGGTGTGAGGCACTGCACTGGTCACCAGGTTCTGGTTTTAAAATACTGGGGAGCAGAGGAGGTGAAAGAAACAGAGTCAAGTGAGACAGAGGAAGAAAACACTGATGCAAATGGCAGTTTTTAATGTGTCTGAAAAGTATAAACAAGGAACGTGGGTAATTTCTCAGTTGATACAGCCTGAGTAGTTGCCACATAACTTAAGGGCAAGTTAGTGGCTGTCAATATAGAGGAAAAAAATATCTAGAGGAGTTAAATTGCACAAATGCCTGCAAACTATAAGCTGTACTTTGCACTGGTTAGTTTTTCTCATTAACCTTTGAACAGAGTTAGGACTAGCAAAAGATTATTCTTCAGTGAAACACATCCTGCCTTTCCAGAAATGACTGCCTTTAACACATCCTATCTTTCCTGAAATATAGGCCTTCATTCTTGGAGGGATATCTAATATATGAAAACACGGGTTTAAAAAGTATATAATTTGAGATGGAAAACTATTGTGTGCATTAATAAGATAATGCCCTTGAACAGCACACTTAAGTTATTTATGGTAGTATTTTTAAATTGAGTTAAAACTGGCTCAGTGCCTGTGGCTCAACGGGCTAAGGAGCCAGCCATGTACACCCGAGCTGGCGGGTTCGAATCCAGCCCGGGTCCACCAGACAATGATGGCTGCAACCAAAAACTGCCAGGTGTTGTGGCGGGCGCCTGTAGTCCCAGCTATTTGGGAGGTGGAATCAAGAGACTTGCTTGAGCCCAGGAATTAGAGGTTGCTGTGAACTGTGATGCCATAGCACTCTACCCGGGGCGATGGCTTGAGGCTCTGTCTCAAAAAAAAAAAAAAATTGAGTTAAAACTTTCTAAATTGCAAGAAAAAAATATTGTAGCCTCTTGGGTCCATTTGTTGATCTATATGCATATATCATCTCTCTACACATCTATCATGATCGTCTATTTCAATCTATTGTAGCTCTTTGATGCTCGCTTATACTAAGGTTCTAGACATTCTGGGCCTAGAATAGATTAATTCATAGAATAATATAAGTTATATCACAATAACTTACAATAATCCTGCAATATCCTCTTTCATGACAAAACAGAATCTCAAAAGAAGCTAAGCAACTTGCCGAAAACCTCACAGATAATAGGCACCATGATTCAAATGTCTTACCCAGACATGTTGAAAGCTGTCTGCGTTCCACAAGGGACAGCTTTGCCTGAACCAAAGGTAGCCCTCTTCATAAATTTACCTATACTTCAATTCTCTTAGGGAAAATCCACCTTTTATCTCCATTTATCCAGATCGGCTTTTCATGAAGCCAAAATTCACAGGATAGCTGCCAGCTAAACTCCTGTTGTGTTGTGCTGGGGCCATGTGGCCCACGAGGCTTATGATATAAAAATGCTGCATTGTTAAAATACACTTATTAAAGGGGATTCTTTCTCCTCCCCCTCCGAGTGGAGAAAAATGATGGGTCATCAGTATTGACATGCTCTTACTATACTATTATTTATTCCTGGACCACCTTGAAGGGAGGAGACAATACAGGTTCTTTTGTTATATCCCTACGATAAAAGATAGACTTAACTGGCTTCTGTCTATTATTGTAGTCACAGCAGATTTCTTATTGTGTGATGTAAGGTGATCTATGCAAGCAAGGAAAAAATTTCCCAACCTGTCTTATCTTTTTTCTGGAGCATTAAGCAGTGTTATGTTTTACTACTTGTCTTGGTTTCCTATTGTTTTGATACACTTCATTGTAAATGAGGTGCTATTATTCCCAGTTTGCTTTTAATCTTAACCCACAAAAAAACGTAGTGCTGGTCATTTGTCTGCCTTATCAGAATCACTCAGCCAAATGAACTTTTAAGACATTAGTCTAATTCTATATTGTGTATATTTTGCTTTTCTGAATCTTCATTGTATGTAAGTTTAACTCTCCAAGAAAAGACTCTAGAAACAAATTGATTAGGAAATATGGATGAATATTTCATTAAATCCCTACTACTATTCTTAAAACCAAACAAATAGCATGATTTATACCTTGGTACAATTATTTTATCATGCTAACTGTCTACTACCAATTTTCTTTTCAGAACTTCTGACTGTTAAGTATTGTGAAAAGCACATTGAGTTAAAATCAGAATAGGCCAAGAAGAACTTGAAAACCATTTAGATGAAGTTGATCAGTGATACAATACTCCATACGACTTAAGTACAAGTCCTTGGATTTTAATAACATAGTCTAAACCTCAATTATTATCTAAACTCCACTTTTAATTTTGATTGTGTAGATATAGCCAGAGTAATTGTGTTAACAAAATAGTAGGCATGACTACAGCTGCCATCTTCTGACAGTGGGTTTGTTTATATAAATAAGTCCAGACACGCGAGGCTCTGGGGGATTGCCACCAGTAAGTGATCAGTCTTCAAGTGGAAAGAGCTGACAAGAATTGCCAGCCTCTCTCCCTCTTTGTTAAATCAATATTCTTGAGTAGAAAGTTAAAATTCCACCACTCTGCCTAGGAAAAACCTCTACAGCAAAAGCTTAATGATTGAAATGATGAAGTATGGGTTTGCTGCATTCACACACCCATGCATTTTTCATTTTCAAGGGACCATAAAATACAGTTTGTGATTTTCAGCAAATGACGTTGGGAATTTATTCAGGTACACACTGAAATCTCGGAAGTAAAAAATATTTTGATGAACATTGAACAAAATACAAGTGTTACTATATTCCTCAGAACCCCAAAATAAGTCTTGGAACATCACATTAGCTGTCAGTTCACACTGGCATAAAAATGAGTATACATCTGTGTGATTGGGGTCTGTCTCCCAGGTTACTCACCCTGAGGAGAGGCCTGGTCGAAAGTCTGTGTTTTGGATCAGTTGATGGAGAGTGAAAGCTTTCACAGTTTGAGGAAGAATGATTAAAAATGAGTTAAAGATCTAATAGGCAGCAAGTCAAGGCAGCAGCTCTCAAGGAGCCAAGACAAAAGGAGATACACCCTGAAAAGGAAACGCTGAAAGCAGAGCTCAGAGGACAAGTCCAGGCCACAATGAATGGGTGTTGAGTGTTTGCTAAACAGAGAGAGACTCTCCCACCATAGACATACAGCAGTTCCTCCGGCAGGAGGCACAAGACACGGAGACACACAGACTCCCACCCAAGTCCTAGAGTGTAAAGGGAGAAGCTCTGGCCACACGCGCCTGTGAGAAGAGTTAACTTACACTGACGGGTGACTACAGGCCCATGGTTTCACTATCATCTGTCTGACCCTCCTCTAGGCCCATTCCTCGTTGGATTCTGAAGCAAATCCAGTGATTCTAAACCACCGTGGCCAAGGCAAGGCAAAGAGAAAGGAAGGCCAGACGCATCCTGCTTCCCGTGGCTTGTGTGCCCTGCTAGCAGAGGTTAACAGACAGGCGAGATCATTTGTGAGAAACGGGGTGACACAGAGCACAGAGCTATAGAGATTTATCCATAATACACTAACTTAAAAGTGTTATTCAGAGAAGGGACATTTTATGACTCTATGTAGACCTTGGGTTACATTTATGGACTTACTATTTAAGACTAGGTCAGAGATCTAGGTATCAATAGAAAAGGTAGTGGTGATGGAATATTAGACTTTCATGGCCAGGGACAGTCACCGATGTGGAAATTCTTCCCTTCAGAGTTTTGGTGGATGAGCTCTGCAGGTTGCACAATTTGCTTATTTTTTTTTGTTTGTTTGTTTTCTATACTTTAAATGTGTTCCCTTTTACTCCCAAGGCTTTGATACAAAGTCTTCCTTCTACCAGAAAGTCCATTTTCCAACCCTTCTTCTCTGACTCTCTGCATAGCAACTTCTCCTTCTCATGAATGCTTACACATCTATAGGCCTTCGGCAAAAGTACCGTGTTCTCAATGTGAACCTCTGATATGTCTAGTCAAGGTCTGGCCTTTCTATTAGCGGAACATAATATCTTGCAGCTTTCTTTCACATCATCACTTTTTCTGCCACATGTGCACTAAGTAAATGGCTGGTGATTGAGATTATGGAGAGATTGAAACTATTAATAATAACAAAGGCAAGGTAAGACCTTGAGAATGAGTTGATGGAATGTGTAAGATAGTTAGAGGTCAAGGAAAGAAATGCCAACTTATAGGAAGAGTCATTTCTGTGGATAATCAAACAACCAAGAAGTATGAAGGCAATAGTTTGGACAGAGAAATAGTAAGTCAGGGGCTTCAATATTCAAGGAAGGAAGTTCTGTAACTTAAGGAAGTCTGTATTTGTGAAAGTAGGGGAATAAAGTTACTAACAATCAATTTAGATTTCCAGAAGCTCTGTGAATTGAGTTCACAGCTTGGGGGAGCATAGAAGTAGTTTAAAAAGGTTACAGGCTGGGTGGTATCAGGGTTAGACCTAATTGGATGAGGGATGAGTTCTGGCTTTCTCTAGTGACCAACATGAGCAGGACAAGGTGTGTGCTGAAATGAATTCTGCATAATATTCAGTTCTAAGGCTGCAAGATATAGGATCCTCTTAGGAGAGAACGTGTTCTTGGATAGCCCTGGGGCTCCTGATAATGGAAGTAAGGTTTCCTGAAGAGAGCTGCTCATACTTCCAACATATAGACACCCATAAACCCTGGCCATGGGAGGCTGCAAAGATGTAAATACGTGCATGACCTCCACGGCGGGTATAAGGTCACAGAGTCTTTCTGAATTGTTACTGATGGCAGCATTCAGGGTGGTAATGGCCCGGTAACTGGGCGTTAGTACTACTCCTTCCTACCTTCTGGTAACTCAATGGCTGACTTCATGGTTTTCAAGGCTCTTCACTGTGTCTTTGGTGACAAAACTCTAAGCTGAACCCATCACATTGTATCCCAGAGGAATAAGCTCAATTTCTCATTTTGCAACACAGTGTTATCGTCTGACCGTTTCCAACCTCCCAGTTTTTCACCTGCTCTTCATCAGGAAACCAGTCCTCCTGCCATTGGAATTCTCTTACTCTATGAACAGCTTACACGTCAACTGCTTATCTGAATTCAGCCCTTTGCTTATTATTTCTAATCTTCCCACTTATTTTTCAATTAGACAGTCCTGACTGCTAGACTAGGCTCCTTTCCAATTGATTCCTGCTGGATTTGCATTCTCTCTGTTCTCTCCATCCCACTGAAAGTAAAGAATGGCAGGTTCTATTTTTTTTCTCCCGCTGACGTTAACCTGGCTCAGCCTGGCTGTGATGCAAAATATGACATTTTCCCTAAGCAGTCATAGAACCCTTGCCTAAATATAGCAGATATGACTCTTTCAGGCAATGCAGTCCGTTTGTTTTCATGAGTAAAGACTATCAAAAGCAACAGCAACAGAATAACAACAACAACATAAACCCTGATATTTTTTGTCTGGATTCTTGATTTCAATATCACTTCTCATTCTTTAACTGATACTCTTTTCCCTGTAGAGTTTATCACCTAGTCAAAACTTTGTTAAAATTAAGGAAGAAATAAAATATTTCCAATCTAATTTTCATTTTAAAAAACATCTTGAATTGTTTAAATTATTTGCTTGTGTTGATGACTTGGTTACTTGTGCTGTGATCTGGGATTTAACTAAAAACAGCTACTGACAACTTGCCAAGTAGTGTATGAAAATTTCATATATCAATTTTTAGATAGTGTTTACTAAATCTCAAATTAAGAAGCTATTTAAGTTTTTTATGTATGAGTCATTATTAAATAATTAACTGAATCCGTGGGTGTGGATACAATCGCTTTCTTTTTTTTCACATATACATGCGTTTGTTAGGTGTCCACTTTTTGCCTCCACAGAATTAAAAATACTATACAATTGTTTAGAGGGTATAAAATGAGACGTAACCTGGTGTAGGTTGGAGCCTTAGTAAGTGCCACATATAATTTTCAATTATTTATCCTCCCTCTCACATTCCCATTCTTTTGTCTCCATATGCTTGCAGATGTGTGCACATGCACACGTGCTCACACTCTTAACTTCCGAAACATAGGGCTCAATCCTAACACTTCCATCACGTCTAAAGTTATTACATTTGGAGTGCAGGCTGTGAACTGTCAATATATTTTGAAGGCCAAATATTAACTGGAGGAAAATTATCTCTAATTCACTCTTATCCAATACGCATTTGTTATAATGCTCAGATTCTTTTCTTTCTTCAGGGTGTTACAATGTTTTGTGGTAAATTTTCTATACAAAATCACAACATTTGTAATCTTACAAAATATTCATTACATGTTGGCTAACTATTTCTAAAGTTTTGCCATGAATGTTTATGGGTGACTTTGGGATACCCTATACTTGTACTCTGTGTGCAGTGGAGTCTTCATGATGCGGCCCACAAACTCCCCCTTTCAAGTTAAGGCCTTTCACATGGTCCCCCTGTCTACTCCCCATCTTCCTTCCTCACCCATCCTCCTTGTGAAGTTTCAACTTTGTGAACATCAAACAAATTTGACCAGCTTGACTTTGCCAAGGACTTGCTGGTTGCCCTGTCTTAGCAGTGGTGCGACCCTCCCTCACATCTCAGCTTGCGGGTAGTTGCTTTCGTGAAAACGCCTTGCTCCTGAGCCGGCACCGAGACTCTCCTTCCCCGGCCTACCTGCTATGTCACCTAAGTCCACCTTTCTATTCCTTATCAAATGGCAGGTAAATTGGTTTGTTTCTTTTTGACATGTCCATAAAACAGTGGCCACATGATGACAGGATCAGGCTTTCCTTGCTCTCTATGTCTTCAGCATCCAGAACTTTCAATGGCATATGATATGCACCTCTAACCCACTTAAAAATAATCAGATAAGGGCGGTGCCTATGGCTCATGGAGTAGGGCACCAGCCCCATATACTGAAGGTGGCCGGTTTAAACCCAGCCTTGGCTGAACTGCAAAACAGAAAAATAGCCTGGCATTGTGGCAGGTGCTTGTAGTCCCAGCTACTCAGGAAGCTGAGACAAGAGAATCGCCTAAGCCCAGCAGTTGGACGTTGCTGTGAGCTGGGTGATGCTGTGGCACTCTACCGAGGGCAATAAAGTGAGGTTCTGTCCCTACAAAAATAATAATAATAATAATAATAATCAGATAAATTAATAAACCATAGAGTGGGATGATAATTTAGTCCATTAGTTCATCTAGGCAGCAAATATTATTGCATTTGTTGAGAGTCTATTGTATACCAGGAACTGTTTAGGTCTCTGAAAAATATAAACTAAAAAAAAAAAATGAGAGCACTAGAGAGAAACATGGTTTTTATATTTGTGAAACTTAGTAAAAGAGATCTAAAAGTATGAAAGAATTATGCAATAAAAGTAAAATTATAACTGTGATAAGAATTGTGTACGGTATTTATGGAAAAGGACTGGTTGCTATAGAAGTGCTTAGTAGAAGTGGCACAGCAACTTAAGCAGGGCAGAGAAGCAACCATGGGGAAATGATGGCCCCTGTAGGTTTTGAAAGAAAGGTGGGTGGTAACCAGGCTGGGGGAAAGGATGAAGCACAAGCACAGTGAACACAGTAGAGAGAAAGGAAGGTCCCTGCTAGGCAGTAGTACTGGGAATTTGGTTATTTATCTTCACAGGAGTGACAAGCTGTGATAGCCACATCTTCTTCAAAATGTGATCACTTCAAGTAAAAATGTTTTCATAGTAGACATCTATTTAATACATTAGCATAGTAAAGTATTTCAAGTTTTTCTTGTGCCAGGCACTATGCTGTGCCCTAATGATAAAAATGTGAACAACTGGCTCGGCGCCCTAGCACAGTGGTTACAGCGCCAGCCACAAACACAGAGGCCGGCGGGTTCAAACCCAGCCCAGGACAACTAAACAACAATAACAACTACAACAATAACATAGCCAGGCATCGTGGTGGGTGCGAGTAGTCTCAGCTACTTTTGAGGTTGAGGTAAGAGAATCACTTGAGCCCAAGAGTTTGAACTTGATATTAGCTGTGACGCCACCCCACTCTATGCAGGGCGACAAAATGAGACTCTGTATCAAAAAAAAAGTGAACAATCATGATCATTGACTCCCAGAATCTCACACTCATGTGGAAAAAGTACGGGAAAAATACGTAGTACTATAGTGTTTGTGAGCATTTGTAATAATAGAAGCATACTTATACATAAACTTCAAAATGAACAACAAGGCTGAATCTGAGGTCTGTGAGGGTCAGGAAAGGCTACTCTGAGCACTTGTGCCCTGGGGGGAGAGCTTTGAAGAATGAATAAGGCTGATCCAGGCAGAGGGAACAGCATGAGCGAAGGAGGGAAAACCTGGGTGTTGTGGTTGCCTGTGTGTGGAAGCCCATAGGGGCAGGGGAGGACTATAAACAAGTTAGTATTTCCAGAACATAACGTACACAGAGAGGGTAAAGATGATGTCAGTGAAGTGGGTCTGGGCGTTACTTAGTATAACATGCAGCTTTTCATAAAAAAAGAAAACAAAGCAAAACTTCGTGGTAGAGAAATACAATTGGAACAGAGGCGAGTAAACAAGGTGTTGAGAAGAAACACGAAACCATTCTCTTTCTCGGAGGCCAAGTTGTTGTGCACAGACACTTTACTTTTGTGCTCTAGGTGCCTCAGAGCCTTTGTCTTTTCTATTCTGTATCTCTACCCTCTCAACTTACTGAACCCCATTTTTGTTTTGACATCTTTTCTTTTGCGTCCAGTTAATGAGCATTCAGCCTCTCGCCATCACCCCTTCTGAATGTGAGTTTGGCATTTCCAGCTTGTTCACAGGGCACCTGCATTCTCCTATCAGACTTCCAAAGTCTTCTATAAATAACCACCTTTGGGAATGGTGTCTATTTATAGAAGACACACAAAGACTTTCTTGATTGTTTACCAAGTGGGTGTGAGGTAGATCTATGATCAAGCCACCCCAGAGAGTGGTGGCTCCGTGAGAACTAGGAGTCGTCAGGCGCCAAGGGAATATCCTATTATTCTAAAAGGCCACACTTAAAAACAAATTTTAAACACACTTAAAGAAATTAAATAAGAGCTTTTCTACTTGATATGTAGAACTTTCCTAACTTTCAGTTAGCTTCATACCTTTAGGCAGGAAGGAAGAAATGCAATATTGGCAAAAAAAAAAAAAAATCCTTAGAATTGGCTGGGAATGATGTGTTTCTGGCACCCTGAGATACTTAACACCTTTCGGAACAGAGGGAAGAGTCGCTTTGAAAATGGTTCAGCAAGGCACACATGGAGACTGTTCTCAGTCGAGGCAGGCTGTTAGCGCAGTATTTAACCACTGCTGTTCCTCTGCCCGACTCCATCGCTAAATGTACTGTGTTGTTCTCTCACGCGTGGTCAAAAGTCTACAAATTGGCTAGTGTTTCTGTCCTGTATCGAGTTATTTATCCGCAGATGGTGTAGAAAAAGCGTTTCTTGCAAACACACACATTCAGAGATGCACGGACTAGTATCAGTATTCCATTAAGCAGGTGAAGATGGTACTGCGTGGTGACGTTCTAGGACATACACATGAGTTTGGGATAACAGGTTCAGAGAAAATAAAATGTTTCTCTAATCTCAACCGAGCTCACAATGCCTCTCTTTTTCTGAGAACGATCCTGTGTGTAACATTTAATGATCGTACCATTTTGATCTCTTGATCGTGTTATATTTTATCTTCAACAGGTGGACACCTTAACATGAAGAATCAGAACTGAAATTTATTTGGATTCCATTAATCACACTGGAGCATATTTGCTACAATCATTTGTCCAGAGAGTGGTAACCAGGCAGCGTTTCAAATCTGATCTGATAGATTTAGTACAAAGCTGGCAAGCCAAACTTTGGAAAGGGATAAACAGATGGAAGTGTTTAAATAAGACTGGACACAACTTGATTCTGTTTTGAGGAGCAGTTCTGAAAAAAAAATACGGGGCACATAGTCAGCAGATTTGCATGTTCTTGTGAAGCCTGGTTTACTTACTAGATGTTTAATTTGGGGCAACTCACTTAACCTCTCTGAACTCCAGTGTCCCAATGTCTCTTCCAGGGTGGTTCTGAGGGCACTAAATGGCTTAACATATGAGAGGATCAGGCAGGCACCTGGGGTAAGATAATGTTTTAATAACTGATCACTAGACAAAAATATGAGAAAGTTGGACCTTAATTTTGGGAAATGTGCTTTTTGTCTGGAAAAATAGATACTAATTTGTGAAACGTGAGGGGCAGTGAATGAGACGAAGGCTGAGGACAGCCAGCCTGTGCCAAACAGGGCAACAAAGTCTTGATACAGGTTTATAGAAATCTCACCCTCAGTCAAGGGAAGAAGATTGTTCCCAATCTCACTGTGGGTCCTCAGTGCCACCCTGGGCCATTTAGAGCCAAAAGAAACTCCTCAGTCTCATGAGATTCTTTCTTTCAACAACAATGAAATGAATTTCTATGGAAAAGGGAAAGCGCAAGTTTCTTTTCTACAACTTAATCAAATGTAATCCAAGCTAACTACCAATGACCAAAAGCTTGCTATGCACTGGGGCATTATTAAAAATAAACATACAGGCCAACAAATATATAACATAATGCTGCACAATGCCACAAATAAAGCACTAGATAAAATGGAACAGCTGACAAAGATTTAAAGAGGAAAGTGGGGCTTTTTCTTGGATGATATTATATTTAAAAGTCTGAGGTCATGTATATGGCCATGTCCAAAAGCATTAGAACGTAAGGGTTTGGAGTGGGCAAGGAGAGGCATTGTATCCCACCAAAAAAGTCTGTTCTACATGGACATTTTCAATGTGGTCTTTGTGCTTTCTGCCACTTCTTTTATTCCCTCTTTTCCTATTTATCTTTAATCTTTTCCACCTAAATTCCAAGACAACCAGCACCTGCATTTGAAACCTCCCCTGGTCTCTCCAGTCAGAAGGAAACATGGTCCATGAAGTCAATTAGAGTTTTCCCTCAGGAAGTATTTGCAGTCTACAAGAAGAACCGAGAACAGAGAACAAAATGAAACAGTGTTCCAGAAAGTTTCCCCAAACCCAGTGGTTTGAGGTGGGGTCCTGCTGGGGGCAAGGAAGGAGCAGTTTATGGGCCAGGAAACGGCTTTCCACTATGCCCCACTAGTAGGTGGCTGCTTCTTGAGAAATAACCTAGCCCCGTGCTTCCCTGAAATAAAGGCTGCTAAAAGGGGGTGGCTTTTCCAGAAGGAGGGGTGAGAGTCATGGGGCCAAATGAAGTCACTGCATGCTCAGTAAAATTCATTTCTACCATTTTTAAACAGCAGGAATCCAGGTTGATTGGCCACCATTGTGAAAAGGATTTCCACAAGGGGTCAAAACAGGGGCAGTACCTGGGGAAGCCTGTGTGTTGGAAGCTCAGGGGGACAGAAGGGTACTGGTAGGAAATTCTCTCTGAATGCTAATTTCATATTCCAAATTTGTCTACAGATCACCTGACAGAAAAAAAAAAATTCTTCCAGTTCTAAGATAACTTGTTGAGATTCAAATGAGCCCTCACTTCCTGCTCTTCATTGCAGTATCCATGTACTTCATTAAACCACTGTCACATTTTCTCCAGAGATGACTGCTTTTCAGTTCTGGGTGAAGTGACAGCTAAATATAATGGAGCATAAATCAATCTGCAAACATCTGCTCCTGGGGCCTTTGGAAGGAAAGGTGAGGGGAGTGTACATACATATGTAAGCGCTCTGAAGCAAGACCGAATTTACCACAATGCTCCCCATATCCTTTGGAGAGCACAGGACACGAAAGAGCCATCTTTATAGGACACAGGGAACCCTGCTGCTTCGGGGTCAGGCCTTCAAATCGTTGTATTGGGAAGCTTTCATTAACAATTTCTAGGAGAAGTGGTAACCCTGTGTTTCGAGTAAAACAACAACATAACCTAAGGCATATGTAGGGAATAATATTTAACAGAAGAATAAATTATTAAAAATCTGTTCAAAAATAACCTTGGTTCTCCAAGAAAAAAATATTACAGGGAACTGCATAACTAGAGCCCATGTATAAAACTTAAATCCTGATATTTATGTTTTATGCACTTTTTTTTCAAGCTGTCGCCCTTGAGCGCAGTGACATCACAGCTCACAGCAGCCTCAAACTCTTGGGCCCAAGAGATTCTCTTTCCTCAGCCTCCCAAGCAGATTTTTTTTTGTTCCAGTTGCCATTGTTGTTTTTTTAGCTGGCCCCGGCCAGGTTCAAACATGCTGGAGCCCTACCCACTAAGCTACAGGTGTCGCCTTATGTATTTTTTTTAATCATTTTTCCTCTATTCCTTTGCTTTCTTGTTCTCTCTTCCCACCCCTGAAAAGAAGGCAATTTAGGTGATGTTAAAACTACAACACTAATAAACGGTTTGTGCTGATTTTTTCAGTGATACTGTTAAGTGTTATACGTTTGGTATAACAGTATGCTAAAAAAAACATCTGTAAGTATTATAGACTTTCTCTCTCAGTTATTGAAAATAAATGCTAATCTGTGGGAACATTGCAAACACGATACAATATACAGGTAATATATTTTAACACATGTTGTTGCGGTGTGCTGAGCCATATGAGTTGAGCTTGTGGTTTTATATACTGTGGATTTAAAAGTTCTCAGTATGTTTGCTAGGAAATATGGAGGCACTTCAGGAGGATGCTTTGCCACAGTACGTGTATTTTATGTTTGTCTCCTTAAATCTTGCCAATAGTTCCTGGTTATAAGCCCCGGGATAAATTTGCAGTAGCATTCCCTCAGTAAAAAATCAAACTGGCAAAGCTTTTGGCCAGTAGATAGGGTTTGGGAATTGCCCAGTCTTAGGGTGGAAAATGATTTTAGAGTTTGTACCTATTATTATGTGTTTTAAAATCGGGACTATACAAATGGTATAAAGGAAAGAACATAAAATCCTGCAGAATCCGTTTCATAACCCAGGAGCCACGAGGTGCTTCTGATTTGCAGACTTTGTGAGCTTACCCACTCTGTCAGTGCCCACCGCTTCCACTCTCACAGCGTTCTACCCATGCTCCCTTCTCGCAGAAGCTCGCAGTGTGAGGGTAGAACTGCTTGGGCTTGAATGCATTGCTCAAATCCTGAGCAAAGTGATATTCCCTGATTCCTCACATATAAAACCTATCAGCATGATTTTTTTGTGATGACTAAACGTGATACACTCTGTGGTATCCTGACCATACGTGACCAATAGTGACGGTTAGCTCGTACCCCTGGTTAGAAATTAGTCATATTTGCTCTCAAGATACAAAAAGGAAATAGTTGAACTTGCTATGTGCTAGAAAAATATGCTAAGTTCCAGGGATATAAAGAGTGCTAACCACTAATCCAGGCACTTTGTGTGTATGACATTAAGTCCCTGCCTTCCAGGATCTTACAAGTTAATGGGCTTACAGATGAGAGGAGGGACAGATATGGTAGAGTATGACAAGGGCTGAGAGAGACTTTCTCAAGAACCTAAGAAAGCAGATTTCCATGGGCGACTATTCAGAACCTGGGAGGAACAGAGTGATTTCTTAAAGAAGATGGCATCACTGTGACCTGCTTGTGGGAAGGACATGCCATTACCTTTTAAATCAGGGGTGACCAACCTTTTCTTTTTTTTTCTGACATACATTGGAAGAATAAGTGTTGCCTGGGGCCACACATTAAATACACAAACACTAATGAAAACTGACTAGCAAAGGAAAGGTCCATGTATACTTTTCATGATAGCTGATACCACAGATAAGACAAAAAAGTCCTCAAAAAATCAGCATGTGGCCAGTGGGCTGCAAGTTGGACACCCCTGTCTACATTTTTGAATGGTGAGATAAAAGACTTAGCATTAGAATCACATTGTACATTCTGCCCAGACAAATGATCATTAGCTCTTGAAGAGGAAGGTGTGTGTGTGTGTGTGTGTGTGTATGTGTGTTGGGGTGGAGAATGGAGGTGCAGATACAAAATACCCAGAATTGAGAGTCAATTGTATGGCTTCATATGGAAAGAATATGTCTTCTATCAATCAAATAAATAAGAACAAAAAAAGAGAAGTCCCAGTAAACATAGATACCATGAGAATTAAAATTTTAGAATATGAAAATGAGTAACATGTGCCATTTGAAGAAAGACTGGCCACCCTGGATGCAAGCCCCAAGTCACTTAAACTTCATGAGCAAGCTACAAAAAATGGGGCTGCTGCTGGATGGTAGTCCCTGCTCACAATTCTTTGCTCCCCCCCCTCACCCTAGTCATAACTTCCTTAACCTATTGACTTTTATCTTGAACATAGTTGCTTTGGCCAAAGGAATATCTGTTTTGCTGTGAATGCAGGCTGAAATATGCTTGTGCTGTTTGGTTTAATGATTGTACTTTTAATATCTAACATGAGAATTCTGCACTCCATATATCTTCTGATACAAGCATGATGCATGTGTGGAAGAACCCAAAAGCTTACCTGAAGTAGCTTTACCCCAGTAAACAAGTAGGTCTTTACACAAGAGGGAAAAAAATGATAATCATAAAAAAAAAAACCCAGAGATTTGGGGAAAGTTTTATTACATAGCATTATTGCATAAAAGAAAATTTGATTAATTAAATGTTCCTCGGAACTGGTATCCTTTATTGTTTCATTGTAATTCCTTAGAAGAGAGACTGAGTGTCGTGTCAGAGAAGAGCAAAGGTGTTCTATTGGTGGCAATGACTAGCTTAGATAGCCCAAGGTCAGATATACTTGGAGCAATATTCCTTAGTAGCAGATGAGTTAAATTTTACTAATATTATGTCTAAACGTTCAAGCTATGGAGTCAGGCCTCCTTTGGTGGAACCCTCACTCTGCCATTTTCTGGCTAGATGACCTTGTGCAAATGACTTGACCTCTCCTGACTTTTTCTTCTCATTTGCATATAATGATGCTATTTCCTTCATGAGGCAATGAGGGTGAGATAAAGGTAAAGGGCTTAGTACAGTTTGTGGTAATTTATAAATTATTAAAAAATTAGATATCACTACACGACTCTTTCGTCTCCAACTTGAATGGAACTTCCAGAATTCTTCATCTAGCCTTCTTCTTCATTCTGTTGTTTTTTGTGCCACCCTGACTTTTCAGTATCCCTGGGAAGGTAGTTCCCTGAGGAAGTGCCTGCATTTTCACTCTTTAATTTTGGTTGGCTAGTATGGGCCTGGCAATAATAGATTTTCTAATATCTTCTATGATAATTTAAACACACTTAATAAATAATGCTATAATCAAGTGACAGACTCTTGAGAAGACTGTAGTCTCTGAGGATGATTTTGGACCGTTATAGCATTAGACCCTATGCAAAAGAGAAAATGTAGCTATAGTAGTATTTAACAGAAAAATTTCCTCTGGCAAATATACTCCTGACTTGCATAGCAGCACTTAATTCACAAAATGTCAAAGAGAAAATGTGTTAGCTCATTTGGCCCTATTGCAAGAAACTGCTTTGCCTAAGATCAAGTTTCTTAATGATGGAGGCTTTATATTAATGTATATTTTTAGGCAGCCACATGTAGCCATTACATAGGAAGGTTATGTTTCAGAAATATGAACGTCTAATAATAAAGATGCTTTCTTTATAGGGTCATATTTCCAAAATATCTGCTGGGTAATCCATGATTCACTAAATCTATGAGGTAATGGGTGTGAAATATATGCCATAAACCACAGCAATTCCTTCATGGGAAAACTCAACACAGATTTGACATATTTCCCTGAATGTAGAGGCCGGTCAGAATGACTATAGGTGATTTTATTTTTCTCACTTTTCTCCTTTCCTTTTACAAAGATAAATTTAACTCTACCCTTATTTCAGGAGGAAACATTGCTTGCAAAAAAAAACTCTTTTTGCAATGAAAAGAGCAACAAAAATTTCATGGTTTGAAATGTGGCAAAATATGTTGTGACAGTCTCCCCTGCCACGCACACAAACACATGCACACACATTTAAACCATTCATATGAGCTCTCATCCATTAATTTTAATTACAGAATTGAGAAAAACTCTTCACTTGGATGGTGAAAAGCAAAAATATAAAATGAAAACCAATTGATTTCAATACAAATATAGTTTTCCTTAGAAAGAATCACACCCTCAGTAATGAAATTCCCTCTAGTGGCACAAAAGTGAAGCTACTGTGAGCACAAAGATGTAAACATGCACACATAAACCTCAAGAACCTGAAACCAACCAGCTTAGCCTCTTCACTCTGTAGCCTGGGAGACAAAGAGCTGAAGTATTTCATTGCCATCTGTGGTGGTTCTACAATAAGGTCACGACTTTTTCATAAGCCCTACTCAAAAGGTGGAACTTGATTCCTCTGTCCTTAAGGGCAGGGCAGATTAATTGACTTACCTAGACAGACTAGATGAGACAGAAGTTACAGTCTAGGATTTGTGAGACTAGGTCCCAAGTAGCACTGCAGATACCTCTGTGCTATCTCTCGGATCTCTTCTTCTGGAAGAAGCCAGCTGCTAGGTCCATGTCCTAGATTTGATGGAGGGCCACACATGGGAAACAGAGAGAGCAGAATTCTAAGATGTCCCCAAGCTTCCCATCCCCTGGGATATACATGTGAAGTGTGTAGGACATGTGAATATGATTGGAATATGATTTTTCATGACCTTGGAAAAGATGAGGACATAGTTACTCTCATAATTACATTATGTTGTTCCAGACTATCATAGAAAACTGGGAAGAGATTCCCCAGCAGCTTTTTAAGAAGTTGCCTTGCAGTGAGAAGGCCCTGAGGTCAGGCTCTAGGAGCTGAAAGAGATGCCTGGTCAACAATCAGCAGGAAAACAACAGCCTCATTCCTATAACCATAAGGAACTGAATTTGGCAAACAACTTGAGTGAGCTTGAGGAAGAATGCAGAGCTCCAGTTGATGACATAGTCCAGCCAACATTTCAGCCTCAGAAGAAAGCCTGAGCAGGAGAACCCATCCAACCCATGCCCTGATTCCCACCCCCTGGAAATAGTGAGATAACAAATGCTTGTTTATTTGAGCCATTACATTTGTAGAAGGTTGTTACATAGAAATGGAAAACTTATGCCAAAAGAGTTGAGGCCTCCTGCCAAAAACCAACATTGTGGGAATGAACCATCTTGGAAGTGGATCCACCAACCCCAGTCAAGCCCTCAAAGGCTGCACCACTGCCTGACATCAGTGGAACCTCACATGAGACCCTGATATCATAACTGTGCTGCCATGTTCATCATGTTTTTTAAAAATATATTTTATGATGCTTTTACGTTTTGAGAGGCCTCAATAGCTGGGGATAAATTCCTTCTCCTATGGTTAGAAAATTCCTAGAGGTAATAAACAACACACCTGTGATCTCTTGTGATGTGGGCCCGTCAATATCAAGTCCATACTCCCAACCACTTCCTCTATGTTACTCACACACCAAGACTGTATTTTCCAACCTTAAATCCACACAAGGGCAGGAACATACCCCCAAACTCAAGACCACTCTTTCAGCCCAGCATTATTCAAACTAGCCAGTTCTCAACTGTATTCTCTGCCTTGCTTTTCCCTTTCCAGGGATAACATATAAAGGCTCTGGGCTGCACTTTCTCCCCTCTCCTGCTCTGCCTCCTGACTAACTGCCTGCCACACTTCCCTGCATGACCTTGTGTGGAGTGATGTACCCACCTCTTTATGGGAAATGCAATTAATAGATTCTTCTTTCAATGGTATTAGTCTCCCTGTGCTATTACTCAGTTACTCTATAAATTGATATCTTGCATATATATTTTAACACAGCTACACCTTAATTTTTGATGCACATTAATTATATTGTTTACTTCTATTTTAAGCTGTTAAGTATTGGGGTAATTTGCTTCATAGTAATAGATGGCTAATGAACCCTCTTTGCCACTTTTCATTAGTAGGGCCACAGAAATGCATCTAAATTCCTGATTCTTTTGGATATAGGATTAAATAGCAAAAAGAGCACAAATTTCAGAATTGGATAGATCTCAGTTTGAATAAAAACACTGATGCCTACTTTCTCTTTAGGTTTGGTCAAGTTCTTTTATCATCACAGAGTCTCAATTTCCTCATCTTTAAAACAGAAATAAGACCTAAATCATCAGTGTTTTTAGAGAACTAAGCAAGATAAAGGTTATAAAGGGCTTTGCACAGAATAGGCGTTAAATAAATATTGGTTCTTTTTCTAATCTTGTGTTTTCCCCACTGTCGTTATGACAACCAAGGTGACAATCAGATCCTATACAATGAAGTGTTGTCATTCTTTGAATGACAACAAACTTAGAAATGTTGTACTAAGATTCCTGGCAAAATTTCTTTGTATAAGCAACTAACATTTTGAAGTAAAGGAATCAGGATAGGGAAATAACAAGAGACTGATACTGTAAAGAAACAAAAAGACAAAAAACAAAAAGACCATCACTGCCATCACCTTGAAAAGTTTTAATACTCCTTTGGTATATATTATAATCCTCGACTGCTGAGGTGAATGTATCCGGCTGGTGCAGATAGAACCCCGGCTCTGTACCAGAATAGAACTGTGAGAAAAACAGGTGAACCCTGTGCTCTTGTTTCCCCCACACTTCTTATCTGTTGCTAAGTCCCTCATTCCTTCCTTCCTATCTCCTTGGAAAAACATCATGTAATAAAACTATGGATAAATGCCAGTTGGCACCTTTATATACCCTTTCTGCTAATAAATCACCTCAACAAGCGTGTACCCAAGGTGACTCTCAAGGTTTCTACTTAGTTGATAACAAATTATTTATGAAAGCCAAAATAAAAATACAAAACCATAAAATAAAGACATAGACAACTAGATTGCAGCATTGATGATTAAATTCCAAATGGGTGCTTCAGATTGGCTATTTTAACCTGGCTATACCCCAAAATCTACATGAAACAAAACTTTTGAAAAAATTTCAAATTATGAGTTTCTTATATATATTTCTTCAATACTGGAAATGCAGGAATTGTGAAACTCTACCCCATCCTACACCATATATAAGATCATTTTTCTCTCTTATGTTTATGTTATTAAAAAATGTTTTGCCTAATCAAATGCCTTTTTCTTTTATGTCTTCTTGAAGTTTTCTAGTTTTTAATTTAATGTTTATGCCTATGATTAATTTTTATTTAATCTTTGTATATGGTGTAAATTATGAACATACAATTGTTCCACATTCATTTGTTGAAAAACTACCATTTCCCCCTGAGTTTACTTTGGCAGTATTTTCAAAAATCAAACAACTATACTGTATACCTGTGTCTATTTTTGAACTCATCAATCTGTTTCATGTGTCTAAATGTCTAACTTTATGTCAATACCATATAGCCTTGATTACAGTGGTTTTATTATATGTTTTTAAATCAGGTAATGCAAGTCATCCAGTTTTGCTCTTCTTTAAAAATCATTTTGCCAGCTTGGTACCTATAGCTCAGCAGTTGGGGTGCCAGCCACATGCCCTGGAGCAGGCGGGTTTGAAACCAGCTCAGGCCTGCGGAACAACAATGACAATTACAACAAAAACAACAACAACTACAAAAAGAAAATAGCTGGTCTTTGTGGCAGGTACCTATAGTCCCAGCTACTTAGGAGGCTGAGGGAAGAGAATAGCTCAAGTCCAAGAGTTCGAGGTTGCTATGAACTGTGATGCCACAGCACTCTGCTGAGGGCAACATAGTGAAATGCTCTAGAAAAAAAAAAATCATTTTATCTTCTATATTCTCTTTTTATTATCATATAAATTTAAGAATCAGATTGTCAATTAATTGATACAAAAATTATGTATCATTGTAGAGTGGGGTTTTTCTAAATGCACTGTGAGAAGAATAGACATCAATAATATAGAAACTTCCAATACATTAATATAGCATATGACTTTGTTGATTTGGGTCTTTAATTTCTCTCAACAATTATAAGGTACATATATCCCATATGCTTTATTAAAGCTATCCCTACATTTTTACATTAGAATGAATTTTCTTTTTAATTTCAATTTCCAAGTTTTGATTGTTAGTGTACAGAAGTGCAACTGACCTATATGTAGATCTTGTATTCTGTGATATTACTTATTAGTTCTAGTAGCTTTTCAATAGATGATCATATCCTTTGCAAATAAATATAGCTTTATTTCTTCTTTAATATCTGTATGTCTTTTATTTCATTTTCTTCCCTTTTTTACCTTGATCCAGTCTGAAGGCAAAGTTAAAAAGAAGTAGTGAGAATGGATACTTCTGCATTCTTCCGATTCTTTGCAATAGGGAACACATGGTTTATCATATTTGAGTATGATTTTAGTTTTAGATTTTCATAGATACCTTTTATCAGGATAAGAAATTTCCTAATTCCAAATAAGCTGACATATATACATATATATATATATAATATATATACATTTTTCACCTATAAATGGAAGTTGAAGTTTATCAAATACTTTTTGAAGGTTCATTGAAATAATCATTTTTTTTTGTTTTACTTTTAGTCTGGTAAACTAAATTTTTTGATTTTTTAAAAATATTAAACAAAATATTTCTGAGATAAACTCCATTTGATCATGATATACTATTATTTTTATATTCAATTTTATTGTATTTTACTATGATTTTATTTATTCTTGAGAGATGTCTGCAGTTTTGTTGTGATTATACCAGAGTAATAAACATTGACTCATTAAATGATTTAAGGAGTCTTCTCTTCTATTATTTTTTTGGAATCGTTTATTAGAAACAGTATTGTTGCTTACTTAAATTTTTTGGAAGACGTTGCCAATGAAACCCTTGAATTTTTTTTTTTTAGGAAGTCAGTTGTTTGTTTAAATTGTGAATTGTTTTTCTTTAATGTCTATAGGACTACTTAGATTACCTGTTTCTTCTTGAGTCAGATTTCCTTTAAATAATTTGTCCATTTAAGCTATTGAAGTCATTGTATATTTTAGTTCATAATATTCTCTTATCTTTATAATTCCTGTGGAATCTATTGTGAGATCTTTTATTTAATTCCTATATTGGTCATTTTTACACTTGATCTTACCCAGAAGGCCGAGAAGCGATTATATTGGTCATTTTTGTCTCATCTGTTACTCTCTTGATCTGTCTAGGCATACATTTATCAGTTGCATTGTTTTTTTCAGGAATCAGTTTTGCTTTTATTGCTTTATTTAGCCTACTCTGTGCTATTTGATTATTCCATTTTATCTTCATTATTTTCTCCTTACATTTGTGTTAAATTAAATATGTTTATTTCTAGTTAATCAAAGGGGAATCTTAGATAATTTGCATTAGACTATTTTGTCTGTCCTAGAGAAGAACTGTGTGGTAAAAATTTATCTCAAAATACATTCAATTTAAGTGTTTTCTTAATTATTCTGTGATCTCTTCTTTGGCCTATGGGTTGCTTAATACATTTTATTTGGTTATCATATATTAGATAATTTTCTAAGTTTTTTAAGTCATTAATTTTTTAGTTAATTTCAAGGTAGTCAGAAAGTATCCTCATTGTGATTATATTAACTACCATCTTTTGAATATATTGATACTTGTTTTATGGCAAGTATATGGTTTATCTTGGAAAATATTTTATGTATGCATCTTTTTGAGTGAGTATTAATATTTGAGTCCTAGCTTTTGAGACAACCACTCTTCCCCTCCCTGGAGCTGATTGATACATTTAAAAAATAGAGTCACACAGGCTATCTTTGAATTCTATAACTTTAAAATGAGAACTAATTATTGTTTAAAAGTCACTGGCTTGGGGAAGGACAACCCCTAGCTAATAGTTAGGTAGGTAAATGGAGATAAAATTTCACCCACAAATATAGTAGGGGTTTGGGGAGAAGGATGAAAGAAGACTTGGTGGGAAGGCACTGAAAATTGAGACTGATAACATATAAAGGTAGTTATAAGCACGGCATTAGTTTTCTATCACTGGTATTAAAAATTACCACATACTGGTAACTTAAAACTACACATATAGACAATCACAGTTCTGTAGATTAGAAGTTTGTCATGGGTCTTACTGGGTGAAAAGCAACATTTTAGAAGGGCCTGCTCCTTTCGAGGCTATAGGGGAGAACAATATATTTCCTTGGCTTTCCCAGTCACAGGCCACACATGCCTTGGTTTGTGGCTCCCTTCCTCCATCTTCAAAACAAGCAACATTGCATCTCTTGGACCATTCTTCCTATTTTCACATGTCTTCTGATCACAGCTGATCCTTACTTTTAAGGACTTCTTTAATCATATTAGAATTACTTAGACAGTTCAGGATAATCTCCTCATTGCAAGACTCTTAACTTAATCACTTTGGTAAAGATTTTTTTTTCCCATCATACAGGTCTCAGGTATTAGGATGTAGAAATACTGGATGTATGGCATTATTCTATCTACCACACCCTTTTATATTTTTTCATAACACATAGTGTTTTTAAATGGTGCTTCTAAATTTGTTCCATTGTCAAACCTGTGACTCCAAGCAGGAACACATATATCATTGAGGAAATGAATTTCCTTGGACTCTGGATGTGATATCAAAGACATTAAAATGTAATATGTTGAAATGAATCCTGCATTCTTTGGCCACAGGTTCATCTGAACTAGGGCTCCAGGTGTAAAAGAGGATTCCTATCAAGTGATCAAGAAAAGCAGTTCTATCACAGACTTGTTAGGGAAATACAGCTGGGCTCCTGGAGAGCATCTCCAAAGGAAAGGCTCCAGACACCCTTGTAAGAGGCTCTGTCTTGATTAAACTCTGAATTTCTAGGCTCTGTCCTTGTCCCTATATTCTTCCTTCATCTCTAGCTTTATTTTATAATAGAGGGAAAAAATGAAAAGAGGAATGTCTAAGGAGTCACAATGAAGGTGACTATCACACTCTGCATTTTTAATCCCTTCACTACACACTTACTCTACTTGAGAATGCTTTCTGAGAAGACTGGTCAAAAGCCATTTAAAACTCTTTGTCCTTTACACACCTCCATAATCTGCCCATGATTCCATAACTCATCTTTATATTGTCAAGAATAATATTTACTAACTGATTTTTCATATTTTTCTTTTGAAGATGGAGTGAGTACAATGCAGTAACTCATGGAAAATGCATAAATGCCCTCCTGGAGGAACATGTTTATCCAGTTCAAATGGAAATATGAGGAAAATAACTCATCCCCACAGTTTCTGCAAATAGTTCATTATGTTTGAACCCACCTCCTTTTTATATTAAAATAATTAGAATTTTTCACAAAAACTAGAAAATGCCGGTTATAAGAGAAGCTGTTGTCTACTGTCTACTGGGAGAATATGTGTTTGCTTGGAGATGTTTGGACAAAGAATTTGTTCTTGCTGTCAAGTGCAGCTCTGGAAATATGCAAATAGTAATATAAACTATTGCTCACAGCCTCATGTGGTTCTGTGTGTCTCAGGCATGCCACTCTCACTGCCAGTCTCCATCTGGCTTCTCAATCAGAACCAAATAGGACAACTGATTTTCTGCTGTTCTGTGAGAAGGCAATCAGTTACATGTTTCTTTCTATCAAAACTTTATTTGACCATGGAATAGTATGATTTTTTTATTGCTGCTATTTTAATATTCTCTGGACTATTTTCTTTTTATGATCTTTATTCCTCAAACCTATCCCATATTTCCTGGCACATATTTATGGACAATTTTCTGAATTATCAAAAGCCGATATAAGAAATAAATAGTTATTTTCATATTGGGATTATGAAGGAAAACCAGATGGTTTAATAAACATAATGTTGAGTGTATATTACCAAGGCATAATCATATAAGTTGAATTCTTGTTGTTTAACGTCATAGATAATTAGAGGCAACATCTTAAAAAAGTTAACAGGTTGCCAATGATCTTTATTTTGTAAGCTTGTGCAGATGTACAATGCATGAAAGAAATGAAACTTTGAGAACCATTTGCACAGTCTTAAATCAATCATAATTTAAATTAATGAAAAGCCTATGTTTCATTTTGACTATGCTCTTTGCAAGAGCTGCTAAGTTTAAGTAGTAAAGTAGATATAATAGGATTTTATTGCCTTTCCACCCCTATGCCTCTTGGGGAAGATGATGGCCTCAAGGACATTGCTATAAGGTGAAAATAGAGAGAGGAAGAGAATAGACAGAAATAGACAAATGATTAGTCTGTCTTAAGCTAATATGAAGAAACAAGATGATGTGTGCTTAAGGTCATTCCCTCTATAGTAAATCTTATGCCATAGTGTTTTTGACTGACATAGTTTGTTAGTAACCTGAAGCCTGGATCCAACAGGTGCAATGTGATAAGCTTACTCACTTAGAATAGAGATAAAGAAACTGTTTGTCTATCTATCCATCTAGCTAGCTATATATCAAAATCTAGATCCAATTACATAGTATCAGGATATGGACAAAGACACAGACAAACACAAAACTTTTTATGAAATGAATTCCTTTACATTTAAGATGCTCCTAGATTAGGGGAATTTGTGTACAAGGTCAACAATTAAGTTGGAAAACTCAGCCTAGAAAAAAGTGCTACATACCTCTTTGTTGCATACCAACCATAGTCACCTTAGAAGCGCTCCCCAGGGCACATTGCTATGCACTGACATCAGTGCCTAGTCCACCCAGCAAAGCAATTTTGGAACTCTTTTTCTGGAATGGCCATCAGACTTGTCGTGACATGAAGTTTGACAATGAAGTTCATGAACTCATTCTAGAAAAAGTGCTATGTACCTCGTTCCTGAATAGCACAAAGGTCATCTTCAAAGTATTCACCTTGGCCATCTGGTAACCATAGTGATATTCAACAATGAGGTATGTAGCACTTTTTCTAGGAGAGTTGGCAAACTTAATTTTCTAACCTAGTATGCTTGTGTGTCTAGTAAAAAGAAAACAATTTTCTTTCTTTAACATTAAAATGTATTTGTAACTGATAAAATGAATTTGATGTCTCAGTCGTAGAAAGCCACAGGGCTTACTCATTATAACTCTCACTGGAATTTGAAGGGAGTCAATAGAAGACAGAAAGGTTTGTCATTAATTTCAACAAGTAAGTAGTGTCTCTGCAGTTGAAAAGTATCATCAGAGCTCAGGAGTCCAACAACATTGGTCTTGGAGAAATGGTTTTGAAGATGGATCACATTACTTAATATAGAAGCATATCTAAAAACAACTGCATGTAGCTTTGAATCAATAAGAAATAAGGACAAAATATACACAATAAATTGGCATAGATAAACTGCTAAAAGTCATCTCTAGAGGCCAATAAAAATGAAACAACAGAAAAGTCCTCTGAAAATTATGACAGAATCAGAACAAAAGATATAATTTTTTTAGACTTTATACAATGATTTGGTAAGAATAATTGAGTGGAATGCACAAACACAGGTAAAGTGTAGCACTGAAGGAATGAGACCTATTTAACCAATTTCACATACATATGCTGTGTATTTCCATTCATATGCTATAAATTGAAAAGTGTTGACTTTCCAAGGGGCCATTATGGCCTCTATGTATAAATCGGCACTTAACCAGGATGTTGCCTTGCTCTACTTCCTGGTTTCAAATGGAACTATTATGTATTTTCCAGTCAAGCTTAAAATAGGTCACACTGAAAGTTTAATGAGAATTCTTCTCATAAGGAACTTTTTCCTAATGACTTCAAGACCACTTTCTTAACCAGTTTCTAACAGAAACTATTTGTTATACCCAAACATTCAGTTCATTTTCTTCATAAATCAATTATCCAGGTTTTCTTCTCTAGGTGAGGTCAAATGCTTGGATACTACTAAATTTTTTTATGCTTCATATCACTTAGGCCAGTGGTTCTCGACCTTCCTTAATGCCACAATGTATTTTCATTGTTACAAAGGGGTTGTGACCCACGGGTTGAGAATCGCTGGTGTAGGCACAATAGTTTTACGTGATCGTATTGGGATACTAAGTGTGAACCTTATGTGGTTTAAATAAACTTTGAGGTTTTCTTCCCTTGAATGAAGCATTAACCTTTCAGAAATTCAGTTCTTTTGAATTCTATGATTACCTTTTACCGGAAGAAAATGGCAGGAGCATATATTTTAGTGATTTCCTTCTAAGTAAATAATAAGGGCAATATTCTTATAAGTCTAGCACAAGAAAGTTGTGTCCAATCACATGTGATTATATTCAGGAAGTCTAGGGTTTAAATGGTTTGAAAACTAATGTCTGCAATCAAATAATTTAGCAAATTAACAATATCCTCTAAATTACCTCCTCAAGTAATTATAACATTTATAATCAAATACATTTCAGAAGAGATTTTCCCATGTTTGCTTTTCGGTATAAATGCTAAGGTCAAGGCTCACCTGTATTGATGAGCCTAGTCTATTGTTTTCAAATTTTTGGTTCTAAAGAAGGTATCAAACTGTAACAGTGTCATTTTTTGCATATATATTTTCTACCTTTATTATTTTTGTTTGTTTGTTTTTGGTATAATTCTTTCTGCATACATTTTTAACTAAAGTAAGGGATATGATATAGAAAAAAGTAGCTATAGAGGGCAGCACCTGTGGCTCTGTGAGTAGGGTGCCAGCCCCATATACTGAGGGTAGCAGGTTTGAAACCAGCCCTGGCCAAACTGCAACAAAAAATAGACGGGAGTTGTGGTGGGTGCCTGTGGTCCCAGCTACCTGGGAGCCTGAGGCAAGAAAATCACCTAAGTCCAAGAGCTGGAGGTTGCTGTGAGCTGTGACGCCACAGCACTCTACCAAGGTGACAAAGTAAGACTCTGTCTCTGAAAAAAAAAAAAGTAGCTAGAGGAAAACCATTGATTATCACAGTGGTCCTTGATTTATATATTGTTTTTGGCCTTTGCTTCTGAAAAATACTATTTATTTCAGAAGCAATATGGGTTATGATCAAGAAATGGGTAAGGCATCAACTTAGTGGGTGCTGGTAACTAACAAGGATCCTACCTCTTCAATGATATTGGAATCCTTATGAAAGGGTGCAGATCAATACACAGGTGTATCTGTGAAGAAAGACAGGGAACCCTTTCTTCATTAAGTAGAAAACTAGTTGATTAAATGTTAAAAATTTTGGCAATATTAGTTAAATCTTTCAATCATATCAGTTATATGTGGCTTAGAAATAACTCAAGTAATAACTCCCCAAAGTCTATGGACTGTTTCCTGACACACACAAAACCCCATTGGTAACCCTGAGCCTCCATGCAATTGAACCAGAATGAATACTGCTGTAGGGCTTAAGGAACATACATTATTGCCTACTTTGTGGTTTAAATACTGAATCCTTCATTTGACAGTTGTGTGATTTTGTTCAAGCTTATTTCACCTTTCTCCAATTTAGTTTCCTCCTCTGTAAGAAAGATGATAATGCCAAATTTGCTTAAAGGATTAAACAAGGGAACATTTTTTTCTCAGTGCATTAGTGACCAAGACCCCAAACCATTATCCTATAGTCTGTTCTCAACATGGCAAGAACACAGCTCTAGCAAAAGCCTGAATCATGGTGGCTCCTGTACCTCAGTGGGTAGAGCAACAGCCACGAACACCCAGGCTGCCAGGTTTGAACCTGGCCTGGGCCAGATAAACAGCAATGACAACAGAAACCAAAAAATAGCCAGGCATTGTGGCAGGTGCCTGTAGTCCCAGCTACTTGGAAGGCTGAGGCAAGAGAATCACTTTAGCCCAAGAGTTAGTGGTTGCTGTGAGCTGTGACACCATAGCAATCTACCCAGGGTGACATAATGAGACTCTGTCTCAAAAAATTAAAAAGCCTAAGTCATCTCACGCCACCCTTCTGTTCAAGGTTCTTTCATGGATGGCTACCCATTACTTTCAGAGTGGAAGCTAAAGTTCTTATGATGCCTCATAAGACCCTACACCAGCTGTTCTCAGTCTTGGTTTGCCAACCCTTAATCTTCATTTTCTTCATTGTTTTCCTGGCTCAGGCTGCTCCAGATGGCCTGTTCTTAAGTCTTTCCAAACCTTACAGCCATGTTCCTGCCTCAGGGCCTTTGCACGATGTATTCCCTTGCATAGAATAATCTTCCTCAAAACAGCCACTTAGCCCACTTCTCCTTCAACTCATGGCTCACTTGCCGATGTGGCTCTTTTGGGGGATGACCATTAGCACTATTGTCATAGGAAGTCTGATGATTAAGTTTGCAAATTCTCTACCATGTGCTTACATTTGGCAGCACTGTACAAACAACTCAGTGTGGTTTCATAACCTTAGCTGATCAGTGTCTCACAGCTGTGCTCTATTGATGTGTACCAGGATCTTGCTAAGTGGCATTCTTTATTGTTATGTTTTTGTGTGCTGTGGCATGACAGCATTAAGGGTCATTCCAGAAAAAGAGTTTCAAAATTGCTTCGAAGTGTGGTTTAGGTCCTGGCATCAGTGCATAACTTCCCAAGTGGAGTATTTTAAAGGTGACAGTAGTGCTATTCAGCAATGAGGTATGTAGCACTTTTTCTAGGACAAATTATTGAATTTAATTGTCAGACTTCATACATGATAGTCTCTAAATACACTGTAGGATTGATTTGTTATGTTTATAATTTATTGTCTTTTCCCCTACTAAAGGTTATATCATAAAGGTGGATTTTTTTGTTGGCTTTGTTTACTACTTTATCTCTCATACCTGGAACAGTGCTTGTCTTGTGCTCAAAAAATATTTGACGAATGAAGGAAGAACTAATAAGTGGTAGTGAGCTTTTGCATTTTTATTTGGCCCAATTTACTTTCTCATGATTTAGCTCATAGCCACCTCCTCTCTCATCCTTTTCCAGAGTGCTGCATATGGCAGGTTAATCATTCTTCCCAAGGAGGTGCAGCCTGGTTGTGAGCCCAGGCCCGCCTCCAGCTACTTTGGAACATGATCATTTCCCATTTCTCCACTTTTATAAAATAGTTGCACAGCAGTATGCCTTTGAGTGAGCATTCAAGGGTCTCCAAAGAACACTGCTTTCTTTGTAGTCTTGCTGCGTGAGAAAGAAAAATATCTCCACAAAAACTCAATCTTGCCAAGGGCCACAATTTCTGTCTTTTTCATGCTCTGCAATATAAAGTCAGCTTAGGATCTACTTTTCAGCCATTGCCAACACTGCTTGGATCCCTGTGTCTCCACCAAACACTAGAACAATTGGCTATGAATTAAGACTCGGACAGACTACAAGGAGTTTAACTGCTGCTAAGGAGAAAGGGAGAGTCACCTCAAAGTCAAAGAAAATGCTCCCAAATGTATTTGAACATGCAAAGGATGTTGGAGATGGTGTAAATAGTGAAGAGTTTAAACGATTGCTTTCTTTTAAATAATATTCTGTAATTTACCTCTTTCTTCCTCTTTCTTTTTGCTACAAGTACAAGGAGCATAAGTTTAGGGAGGTGATGGATGGTTTCAGAGAGAAAATCTGAACAATATTTGCTTTGTTTTCATTTGGGAAAAAAAAAAAAAACATTGAGAAAGGCTCGCACCACAGTGTGTGAGTAAAAGATACGGTTTCCTAGGAATGATTTACAATATTCTTGTAAGCTCCTTTTGGATGGAGAATAGATGACTGGTCATGGAAACTACTCAGGTTTGCTCTAAGGAGAATTGAGATTAAACAAAAACACCTTATCTTTACCCAGTAAATGACTTGAAGAGGATACTTCTCTAACCTACCATTTCAGTAAATTTAAAATTGCAAATGAGAACATGACTATATATGAATAATAGTGTATAGAATTACAGTAATCCCCACTTATCTGAAGGGGATATATCCCAAGACTCCCTGTGGATGCCGGAAACCCTGGATAGTACCAAACCTGACTCCTGTCAATTGGAACATGTTTCTATTTTTGTCTTTCACCCGTAAATTTAATGCCTTTTCCATCTTAACTAAGCACTTATGCACAGTGGCTGTAACTTTTGCATTTTGTGATCTCAGGCAAAACTAGCATGAATTTCTTTTTCCATCTTCCTAATTTTAGAGACAAGGCGCGTTCTTACTGTAGATCTCCGCAACCTCAAGATATGATTTTTTTTTCCTCCCTTAAATTGAAATTTTTTTACTTTACAGCTTCTCTTTGACATAAACAAATAGATAATATCACTTGTCTGGTATTTTGGTCCTAATACTGAGTAAGATAAGAGTTATTTGAATACAAGCACGAGATACTGCAATAGTCAATCTAATTGTAGAAATGGCTACGAAGTGACTCAGGGGTGGCGAGTCTAAATAAAGTGGATACTTGGGAAGAATATCCACAGGAAGAATTCAAGCAGGAGAGTGTGAGATTTCAACATGGGGCTAAGAATTCTACACAATTTAAAGCTTATAAATTGTTTATTTCTATTTAATATTTTTGGACTAAAGTTAACTACCTATAAATGAAACTGCAAAAGGCAAAATCACATAAAAAGGGGAAAAAACTGTATTCCATTAGGAGGATAATTCCTGTAAGTAAGTAGGAACATAAGTAAGCATAATATTGGAATAGTGCATTGATTTGCACACTGATCTTATAAATGAGTAATGCACTGAACTCATTCACAATAGCAAATAATTAAACTCCTTTATTGGTAGCACTGGGCTATACTTTGAGGAAAAGAGGGGTAAAACAGCCTTTTCCCACAAGGAAGTTATAGTTAAGTGTGAAAGAAAAACAAGAAGTATAGTGATTTACCATGTGAAGTGGTTACAGTCAATGCCAAGGTAAGGGGTTGAGGGAACATGAAGAGACACTAGGGATGCTGATCCCAAGTAGGAAGGCAAAGCATACCACCTATTTCCAAGAGGATATGAACTCATTATCTTGAAGAATGCCTAAGTTGGAGTTAGCTAGATGGAAAAAATGGTTGATTGAGAGAGGACATGATTGGCAAAAAGAGTAGCTCCAACAAGAAAGTGTATCCTGGAAGGCACAAAAAATGTATCCTGGAGGGCACATCTAAGGGACAGAAGGCAGTGGAAGGCTTTCTCTGCTATCTTGTGAAGTTTGGGCCACAAAGAGAATTTAGGCAAGGCAATAATAAGACTATCATATTTTAGCCAGGCACAGTGGCTCACACTGTAATCTTAGCACTCTGAGAGACCAAGGTGGGTGGATTGCTTGATCTCAGCAGTTAGAGATCAGCTGAGCAACAGCGAGACCCTGTCTCTAAAAACAGCTCAGTGTTGTGGTGGGTGCCTGTAATACCAGCTACTCAGGAAGCTGAGGCGAGAGGATTACTTGAGCCCAAAAGACTGAAGTTGCTATGAGCTATGATGTCACAGCACTCTACCCAAGGCGACAAAGACTGTTATCTCAATAAAAACAAAAAACAAACAAACAAAAGACTATTATATTTTAGAAAAATTATACCACTGGTACTACAGAAAATGTATCAAAATTCAGGCAACTGGGTACATGGTACGTCAAGTTACTGAAAAAGACAATGAAAAAGAGAACTTCTGAGGGCATGGCAGGTAAATATGAATTCATGGTGAATTCAGTTTGGGATATGTTGAGTTGATATACTCAGGAAAATGTGAAAGATGGTGAGAAAGATAGGAGTTGGTGTAAGAGAGAAAAAACAGTTGAGATAAAGTGTTGAAATCATAAAGGGTCTTATCATAGCATATATGGCCACTACTTACTGTCTTTTCTGACTAGAAATAAAATCCATGAGGTTGAGGACTTTATTTTGTTTATTTCTAAAACCCAACGATCTGGACCACAGTGATAATTGAAGAACTATTGACTGGAGAGGTGAATTATTCAGAATTGTAGCTGGAGAAGATGTGTTTAGAAAAATTAACTTCTTATATGCAACAGAAATAAAAGAGGGCATAGTGGGAAAGCTTAGGCAAAACATTGGGTGAGTAATGTCATTTGGTGTTGAGAAGGAAGCATCAGGGAAATTAAGAGAAATAGGAGATAATGACCTCCTACAAGACAATGGTAACAACTGTGAAAAATTCCTTTAAAAACCATGGAGCTCCGACAAAGAAGTCGTGAATGATGTTACAAAGAGATGCAGTGTGGTTTCAGTGTGGAGGTGGGAACAGAGCCAGAGCACTGACACAGAAGGAATTAAAAGGAGTTGGGAGTAACATTACTCTTTACAGACACTTGAGACAGACAACTGGCAACAGCTACCCAGAAATACCAGGTCAAGGAAGAATTTTATTTCTGTGTTTTTACATTTTTACTGGGAGCTTTTTAGTTACAGTTAAGTAAAGAGATTAATAGTGAAGGAAGAAGATCTATGGAGGGTGTAAGACCAGGTCTGTCTTGTTTCCAACTGTGTCCTGAGTTCTAGGTAAACAATGGCCACATACCACACACTCAATAAATACCTATAATTGAATAAATACATTTTTGATGATATGATAACAAAATACATAAACATATGTGGCCAGAATAAAAAAGATAGTTTAGTAGCTTTGATAAGATTCGAGGGATGAGTACATATCTCTTTGTCTTACTTTTTCTAGGTAGACATGGCTTGACTCTTATGCACTAGTGTTCTCCTTTTCTGAATATTAAGGGGATAATGGCTTTCTGAGCCCCAAACCCACCACACCTTTGGTGTTCTCTCTGCACTTACAATTAGATGTGGCGTGATCACACTTCTGTCTCCACTCTTCTCTCCTCCAGCTTCAGTTCCTCAGCTCCACTTGGCTCCATCATGCTGTGCATGACTCATTTTATTTTACTTTATTTACCGTGTATACATGCTCAACTCTCTCAAGACCAACAAGCCTCTTAATGATCTCACATTCAAGCTGGTCTCCCTAGCTCACCTCTGAGCACTGTGTGGATTATCTGAGATTTCTAGGCAACCTTTCCAGCTGTTTTGCAATTAAACCTATCTCTTTATGAACACGAGAGAAAACCTCATCATGTTTATGAAGCTGTCAGACTCCTCACAACAAAACTCCCCAATGATACAACTCATCTGCCACTTTTATGCGTGGATTAACTTCAAATTGTTTCTGCATGGAGAAGAAACAAGATGGCATTTACTAGCATAGATACACAAGATGGCATTTACCAGCATAGCAACCTCCTTCTGGGGACACCATGAAATGTTGATCATTTTCCTGAACACTTGCTGTAACTGCTCCCTTTTTCTCCTACTCATAATAAATATAGCTAAGACTCTTGTTATAAGAATAACATCAAATCATCTCTAGTTAAATAATTTCATAATTTCAAACATAGCTATAAATAACACATATATTTGAAAAATCACACCAGTACTCCAGAATCTACAAATAGGTTATAGTACAATCAAGGCAGTTTCAGTATTCTAAAGGACAGGAAACTTTATTCTGTGTGGCTGTAAACTATATTCGAAGTTCTGACCAGCTATTTATCAATTTGAATCTCTAGTAACGAGGGGATTTAGACGTTCACTAAAATCATCAATCCTGGATCAGCAATTCAAAGTTCATTCTTTGTGCTTAACTTACGCACCGTATGGAAAATGTTGGTGTACATTGTAGAAGTTATATCAGTTATCTATTATTGTATAAGGAACTATGGTAAGTTTGAAACTGTCTCACCCAGTTTCTTTGAGTCGGGAATCCAAGATGAGCTTAGCTGAGTGATTCTGCTTCCAGATCTCTCGTGAGGTTTCCATCAAGATGTTAGCAGGGGCTGCAGACATCTAAAGGGGATGCAGACATCTAAAGATGTGGTTCTAGATGGCTCACCATCATTCCTGACAAGCAGTGCTAGGTTTTGGTACGAGGATTCAGTCTGTCTGCCTGCCTACTTGAGTTGGGACATCAGTTTTCTCCTGCCCTGGGATTTGTACTTACACTATCTGGAATTACCTAGGTTCCCATCAGTTCTGGTTTATATATCTATTTTTCCTCCTAATATCCTTCTTATATTAAAATGCCTCCTTTACCTCAAATCTTTTCCCTTTTCATAGTACTTACCTAAGTGCTTTCACTGTAACTCATACTAAAGATTCATTGATAATCAACATACATATTTGGAGGGACATAATTTTCATTTGCTTTTAATCTTTTCAGGGAGAGCTGAAAGTCCAGATCAGTTTTCATTTTGCCAAGTCAGTTGATTAGATTTACTCCAAAATGCCCATGCATGATTTCAAGGGCATAATGGATATTGCAGGGACTTTCGGTCCTCTTCCAAGAAAACTGGAACCCTGCCGGGATGTGGATAGCAGATGTGTAGTCCTGACAACAGGGACTGTATTGTATTGCTGGATTAGACGCTCATTAAGGGAAAGTGGTGTATATGAGTTTTATACTCAGGATTTACCACTAATGCTTTCCAGACCCACAAGAATCTTCACCACTTGTTTTTTCTCCTCTAATCTTAAGAGACTTAAAATCAGCTCTGGATGTCTGAGACCATTCCTACTTATCATAGAGGTGGAGATTTTGTCATCTTGCCTTCTAACAGATTTTTGTAGCAGAAAAAAATGACCTAACAAACCTTGTTCATGTTACATGTGTTCATTTTCTCTGAACATAGGCATGAAATCCAGAGAAATGGCTGCAAGCACATTGGAACAAGGTTCAGCAACCTCCAACCCACCCAATTGCAATAGTATTGTTCCTTTACAGGCTAGCATAGACTTTGGCCCAGGGGCAAATCATTTAAAGTACCCATGTCTCCTTGCTTTGTAAAAATAAAGAGTGATGGTTGGCACATCTTACAGGACTCTTCTGACAAATGGCTAACACAAATTCAAGCAAAAGCACTGTTTAAACATGAAAGGATACTGTCTAAGGCATAATATGACATGATGATGTAGCCTAAGGATCCAAATGCTTTCAGGATAATTAGCAGATTTGGGCAGTCTTCATGTCAGGAAGGCATGAGTACTACCTTCTCCAGAAATTCATTTGGTGGTTGACTTAGGTACAAGACTCTTCCAGGTTATTAGGATCCACTTTATTACTTTTTTTTTTATAACAAGAGAAATGTTTTTCAAATGGATTAGGTCATGTGGTGGTAGTGCCAGTGAAATATAATGTGTTGGGCAAACCCAAAGGATTAACCCATACTTTTTGGTCATACTAGTAGACTTTGACTCAAATCTTTTTACTCTTCTTCATGAGTAATGATGCTTTGAATTTTTCTAGTACAGGAGATTACTGGCTCACAACTGGGATGTTTTCTAGACTCTTCATACTGGATAACACATGGAAGCCTTACTTATGCACACATATACATTTATTCCCCACAAGAAAGAGCAGATAGATTATATTAGGCATAATATAATTAGGTATAACGATATCAGAATAAATTTGATTGAGGGAGGCTGTGACCATACTTATTAATTTTGTAACAGCCTACACCTTCCTTATAAATATTCTTTTTGACACATTTTTATTAAATTGAAATTTATTTTATTCTGAAGTGTTAGAAAAGAGAGAAGTGGGAAGGAATTGTGTTAAATCTTGTGTGATAAAGGAAAAATTCTAGAAGATATTTCAGCAACACGAAAATACATCACATTGGAATCTCAGTTTTGTGAACTATTAACTATTTGAAATGGATAAGTTGCTTATTATTCCAATTTTATAATAAGAAAAATAAGGCATAAATATTAACAGGTACCTGTGTCTGAGGAGATAAATTTAGATTTCTATTTTGAGCATTCTGAGGGAAGTAACGGATTAGGCCTTTTAAAGATATTAAATAGGCCTATCTAAATGTATGATTGAAGTTATTCAGAGGTATATTGTGTGGTATTTACAGAAAGATGAGAATGTATTTTAAATTGATCCTTGATCATACTTTTATTCTTTTAAACTTGTTCTGCCTCATTTTCTCTGTGATAATAACTATAATTATATTCATTCCTCATTATAAAGCTGCTCATTTTTTCTTTCTTGACATTCTGCCTTCATTGACTAATGATGTGAAGCTGCCGCTGAGATTATTTATAAAATGCAAGAGATTAAAAAAGAATTTTATATACAGTCCACACTATAAGCATTACTACAGTTTTCTTACCTACAAAATAAATGTTTCAGAATTAGTGTTTGTAAGCTAAGCACGTATTTCAACATATGCGAGCTTCTAAGAATCAAATCATAATTGTTCTGTCTGATTCTGGTCAATGCTTCATGAGCTCATCTGTCCGTAAAACATAAAAAAAAAAAAAAATCACCGTTTTTCTTCCCTCTTCTTTATGCTTAACATTTTCAGGTATGACTGGATTTGATTTTTATTTATTTATTTATGTATTTATTTTTTGAGACAGAGCCTCAAGCTATTGCCCTGGGTAGAGTGCTTTGGCATCACAGCAACCTCCAATTCCTGGGCTCAAGTAAGTCTCCTACCTCTGCCTCCCAAGTAGCTGGGACCACAGGCGGCCATTTTTCGGTTGCAACCATCATTGTTGTTTGGCAAGCCCAGGCTGGATTCGAACCCACCAGCTCTGGTGTACGTGGCTGGCACCTTAGCCTGTTGAGCCACAGGTGCTGAGCCTGGATTTGATTTTTAAAGTGATTTTAAAAATCTCTTTTCTTTTTCATGCTTGGAATCCTTAGCAAAAATATTAGTTAGAAAACATTCCATGTTGCAGGCTAGTTTTTCATGGTTAAAATTAAATTTTTCATTGAAGAAAGCAGTCTAGAATACTTTTTCTCACTTTCAGGGCTTTGAGGAATGGGCATGTAGGAAAAAAATAACTTTTGATATTTATTTACAGGTAAGTAACCATGTGTCCATAATCAATAAAAGATACAGATCCCTTGTACCCATCTTATCTTTCTCTTGTGCATTGCCTGTTAAAGATGACCTTGTGTTTCCTGACTTATTTTCAAGAGAAAAATTTTGTAGGATGTTCCTGTATTCCTCCATTATTTTATCAGTTTGACATTTTCTCCCTCTCTTATAATCCTAACTTTTCCTTTACTTGAAATGGTTTGCTAGTTCATGGAAACCTTTGACTTTTGATTATTTTAATTACTTCAAAGGGAGAGCAATTCTAATGTAGAATTATTTTGTATATATTTCTTACAGAGTCAAAAAAATAGAGTGCATTTTATTTTGAATCTCTAAAATAAAAATCTAAAAGAAAACAAAAATCTAAAATAAAATAAAATGTAAAATAAATAAAAATTAAATAGAAATCAAAATTAAAAGTCTTCCCTGACTAGCTTATATCACCTCCCTACTGCCACCCCATGGTTCCCTAGCCTACTGAATACACTTATAGCCTTCCCTTTTTTAGCATGCATTGCTATCACGTGTTCCCTAATCTGTTCTCCATAATAACCATAAATTCCATCAGGGCATGGAATCTAACTTATTCTACTCTATTTTTAGTACCAAGCATTAGGAGTAGTCATGATTAGTTTAAAAAAAACTGTTGATAACTAAATAAATAGCAACTAATTTTTATTTATATGCAAAGATAAAGTTTTATTTATCATTGGCACCTTTACCCTCCCTCACTTTTCTTCAGTTTGTTTCTAAATAACATCAATAAAAAAGTGATAAATACCAAAATATCCTTAGACTAACATCCCAAGTTTAGAACCAGTTTGATCTCATATTCCACTTTGTTTCAATTCAAAATATTTGCTTCTGTATTTTTGAATAGAGCCTTCACAATCAAATTATTGAACCAATTGTTGATTTGTAATATTTACATTTGGTAATCTTTAAGACACTCTTTAAATCTCAGTAGCTGATCTTGATGGAAATTAAATTATACCCCAAATATTATAAAATCCTAGAGTTCATAGGAAGTATTCTTTAAGAAATTGATAATGAAAATCTTTAAAATTCATTTTATTTATTCCAAAGAGAGAATGTAGACATAAACCAGAATATATATGTGTGGAGGGTGGAGTCTCAATTTCAATCCAGTTGACCTTGCTCAGTTTCTGGGCTGAGCTAAAAGGTTCAACCGAAGCATGAAGGACAATGGTAACTAAGAGCAAAAGTAAGTGGAAACTGAAAATAAAACTGGAGCTGCAGAGGCAGTGTGGATAGAAAGTAAAAGTAACCTATGCAAGTTCTAAGGTAACAAAGAGAGATTTTATTCAGGAAGAACAAAGAGAAGTTTGGAGTACTTTAAAAGAGGGTTGGAAGTGGGTCCCTCTCCTGAAGGAGAAAAGGTGAAAGACACAAGACAAGATTGCGAAAGTCTGCAGGCATAAATATTTTGTTGGAACTTGTTTGCAAGCCTTTCATTGGCTTCTCTGGCCTCCAGACAGTGTTGCCCTTTTCTATTGGTCACCCATGGTCTCTTTCTATTGGTCTTTGGATACCTAGGTGACTTCATAAGTACATTCTTGTGGCCCTTTCGGACTACCTGGTTCAGTGGGCGGGCTTCTCTCTCCCTCCCCTAGAATCTCCCTTTCTTTGTGTTTCTTCTCAATTTGAGTATTCAAAACTGAGTTCATTTTTTTTACATTGAAAAGTCTGGATACAGTGTGGTTTAGTGGTGATACATTAAACTATATAACAATTAAATCCCAGTGAGTTACCACGCTGAACGTTTATTTCTGGTTCACACAAATCTGATATATTTGATAAGGCCATTTTTATATTCATTTACCCAGGGATCCACGTTTCAGTCCCACATGCACCAAGCAGCATGGAGGTGACATTGTAAGCAACTCTGGAAGCAGCACGCTGTTTCTTCATGGCCTTGGAACAAGATGATCTATGTCACTTTTGGACTCCTTGATTTGGCCTGCCAGACTCAACTTTGGCCAGTCTCTACCAAGCTATCCTTCCTTATCACCGAGTAACAAATGTTCTCTCCTTCTTATATACATAACAAGCTGACCTCTGTCCGCGGGAGCCAACATGTAGGGGTCCTTACCCCTAGTGAACAGGGCAGGGTCCCTGGTTGTGCCTAGTAAAGGATGAGAAATGGGAATGCACTGACAGTCTCTGCCACAAATATTTGTGATCCTCTAGGCTACATTGAATAACTTTTGTGATCAAAACGCAGAACTAGGCTGCCAATCAAATTTTTATAGATCACAATTCAATTATTTATAGAGACCAAAAATGAAAAACAAACAAAAAATAACCATAGCATTGCTTTTAAATCAATTGTCACAGAAAATGTCAGTATTAGTTCATATCTTTGGAAAAACTAAATCTGATCAGTAAAGATATAACATCCCCTGAGTGAGAACCTTTGGATTGCTTAATGTTTTTTTCATTTGTTTGTTTATTTTGGGTTTTTTTTTTCTCCCAGTATAATCTCAATGTTCACTTCAATGCACTAAGAAAGATATTAGCTCATTTGGCTAGACATGGAATTATCACCGCATCTCCCCAGTCAAGAGCTTCAGTTCAAAATAAGAGAATGAAAGCATCACAATTGAAATTTATACCTTTTCAATGGATACCTGGCTCTCATAAAATTACAAAAAGTACCTGGGAGATAACTTGCTTTGTGCATTTTCCTTTCCTACACTTTCAACCAGATCCTCACAATATCTGTGCAAACCAAAGGCTGCCAACTGTGGCAGAAGATGGCCCCAAAGAAGTGCGTGTTTTAACATTTGTCTTTCCTGAGATCTTTAAGGCTGAATAAAAATTGTTAGTAATGGAGTATTCCTGAACTTATATTGACTAAAACACAGGCTCAAACCAGTCAGCAAAAATATGCTATCCAATGGTAGCATTACAAAAATGATTATTTCTAGAGCCATCTGACACTTCTTGAGGAAAACAGTACCTTTTAACCCAAATCTATCAATTAGAACTTTCCTAAAAATAATACATAATACCATATAGCTCAGTCTGAATTTTCAGGCTAGTCATTTCTCATTTAAGTAATAAACTACAGTTTATATTTGAATTTAACTCCAGTATTGAGTTGACATCTACTTGGTTCCTTCAAGCGGCAGTAGAGGCCTTTTGTACAACCCAGGAAATGTTAGTTTGTGTTTCTGACACTCTTCACACACTTGTGAAAAGTAATTTTGTAAATTTTCATAGCACATTAGCGGGGGGAAATATATAGAATCCACTTTTTAATAACACAAAGTTCTAAGGACTTAGAACATGAAAATAAGTTCATTTAACATAACAACATTTATGTAAAAATTAATGAGTAAATGTTCATTTAATAATTTAATAATTCATTAAATAATAACTATCTCCTTCTAAAAAAAAGTAAATGAAAGTAAAAATGAAGGATCTTATGAAGCAGGATTTCAAAATAAAAAAGACAAAAAAAGAGAGAGACCAGGGTTAAACTAAAATATAATGTATTCAGATACAATGTCAGTGGACCAAATAGAGCCACAAATTTGGATCTGTGCTTCACAGCAACTATTGAAAAGAAAACATATTAAGTTAGTACATATAAATATTAATAATTGATTAAATTAAGATGAAGGAAAAAATGAATAAATAAATGAAAACCAAACTAAACCTGTTTTCGTCTTAAAATATTTTCTGGAACTGAGAACTGTAAGAAATGTCTGCTATGGACACACAGGGAGATTAGACTAAATCTTTGAAATATTCTGATATTTAAGTGTGATATTAAATTTTCTATGACTTTTCCTTTTTATGTCCCGTGATAGTCACTATAATATCTTCTAATTTCCCATCATCTATTTATTCGACAATCCTTGATTACGTGCACTCATATAATCAGTGCTGGGTATTAAGGAAGTCATGATGAAGGAGACACACCACCTCCCCTCTTGTGCTCCCAACCTTGAGAAATATGGAGAAAAAAAGGCAATTGAGCCCCAGGATTAGAGAAATCAATGAAAAAAATCAGGGAAAGAGAGGGGTGATAGAAAGAGTCCTGTAAGGACTGGACAAACTTTCCAAGGCCCTGTGGGGAAAACATCATGGCCATTCTAAGGAATGAAAGTCTGCACGGTGCAGAAAGGTCATATAGGAAAGAGAAGAGATGAGACTGCAGATGCATGCGGGTCATTAGATTATAAAGGGTCTTCTATGTCAGTACTTCATCATGAGGACAATGAGCCAAGGTGAAGTGAAGTTTAATGAAAGCAATTTTGGAGTTTACTAAATAAAGAAAAACAAAGCCAAACAAACAGAAAAGAACAATACTCAAGTAAAGAAAAAAAACTGAACTCTAACCATGCCATGGCTTTGACCTCTAATATAAAGAAATGTTTATACAGTGCCAGGTGGCCTGGGGAATTTCATATTTCTTTCATATGACCTGCTGCTAGTCCCTAAAACAGCAGTTGATTCCTACCCCAGGAAGACCAGACTGCGAGGGACAGAGCCATTTCCCCTGAGTCTTGGGTCTCTTCCAACAGATGCACACTCTGCCATCCTTGCAGGGGTCACGCATCTGGCATGGCTGCTTGTATCAGCAACAGCAGTGAAGACGTCTTTGTGGCTTGTGGTGATATTAGCCACAGTTTTCTGCCTTCCAGTGAAAGGGGACAGTTTCCCCTACCAAATTAAAACAAAAAATTTACAAATTGTCAGCAAGTTCTTTGTTGTGGTTATGTCTTTAAAGAACTGAGGACAGTGAGCTTTGCTTTCCTTAGAAGGCAAGGACTAAGCAGATTCTCTCCCCTGGGTGCCAGGAGAAAGGAAAAATGCATGTCTCCTCAGCACAAGCCTCAGCCTTTCCAAGGACGCATCCAGGTCTCCTCCAAACAGCAATTCTACTTCTGGACCAGACACTTCCACCCAGAGACACTCGCAGAGCAGGGATTCAATGTTTTCACCCAATGAAACCTTAAAATACCTAAGTATTTTGTATATAATGCTTAAGTTCTCTGATAACGCACAGAAAAAGAGTGATAATGCTTCACCTCTGGTGGCTGATGAGGCCACTTCAAGTTTCAGGTGTTATTTATTGGTTTCTTTTTTTTGTTGTTCTAACAAGTGAACAGTTTATTAAGAATTAAACAAAAGTATGATGTGATACAGTACAAGCAAGACACTCAAGATAGGTATAATAGTACTACTTACACAAAAACTTAAATTTCACCTCAAAAAAAATCACAAGACAAAAGAGAAAGCAATTTCACTGTTATAAAATAAGATATTTCATGCAAAATATTAACTCTGCCCCCCCCAAAGCCCAACCTTATTATTAATAATATATTTGATTGCATGTCACTTATTATAAATA